>JAYJME010003735.1:0-11745 GCA_036873775.1 Costaria costata | reverse complement strand
CCCCTCCGCCCCACCCCCATTATCTTCCTCCTCGGTGGAACTATCGCCATCGCTATCGCCCCCGCCCTCGCTCTCCTCGTCGTCGTCCTCGTCTTGGACAGCGCTAGGAGGCGGCTGCTGCTTCCCCTTCCCCTTCCCCTTCCCCTTCTCTTTGCCTTTGCCGTCTGCGGTGGCGGCGGTGATAGCCACCGTCTCCTTCGAAGCCGCCTTCGGCGCTGATAACTGTGGCTGGGCGCTCTTCTTCTTAGCCGCGACGGTGACAGCCGCACCATTGGCTCCAGACCCAAGGTCTTTCGATGTCTTCCCCCCGTCTCCACCTCGACCCGCCTTAGCACCCTCCACAGCAACACCACCACCACCACCACCGGTGCCAGCTGAGCCAGCCCCTGCCGCCATCGACGCCTTCTTATTCCTCATACGCCCTTCCTCCTCCCCCTTCTCCTCCTCCTCCTCCTGCTCGGAAACTCCTTTGTGGCTAGGGCTTCCATGGGCGTATATGAAGGCCATAGATGTCAGAAGCGGTTCTCCGTCATCGTGTGCGAAGTCCAGATATCCTATCGCGAGGCTGACCCGCGGTGTGGCCCCTTCGGTAGCACGAGTGTGTGAGCTTCCCTAGCTGGAAGTCGTTGAGGGCGCCGTTGGAGGAGCCCTCGGTGTTGGGGTTGGCTCAGGTAGAGGCACGAGTCACGTTCAGATCATGAGAAATTGGTGCGACCCCGTGCGTGTCCAATCCGTTGACTTCGGGTGACGATGCTCCAGCGACCCCACGTGATAATGTTCCAGCCGGCAACGATGGTCCAGCAGGCCCAGGGAGTGGTGCCCGGCAGCCCCCGGCGAGATTGCTTCCGCGGCCCCAGGTGATGATGCTCTCGTGATAGAGGCCATGCCCTTCTTCGGGCACATGTGTTGTTTTCATATTTTTGGAGCATATCTTAGATCTTCTCACGTAGGTGACCCACTTGTGCAGGAGCAACTTCCTCCTCCTCCTGTTTGTTGGAGATGCCGGGGTGGAGGAAAGAGATGTAATCGATGGGATTTCCCGCGTAGACTGCTTCGTCGCCGTCGAGGTAATCGAGTCCCCCTCATCGGGGATTCCAGGAAGGTGGGGTGTTGGCTGTCCACAACAGCCCCTTTCGCCGGGTTGTAGATGCATGCATAGGTGCTGCTCTTCTCGCTGAAGGTGGAGAGCTTGCCTTCCCACGCTTTGCTCCCACCTTTGTCGCGTACGCTTCGATGTGCACGAACGCCCGCAGCTCCAACACAGTTGCCTCCTTGCTGCGCATTTTTAGAGGAGAATATTGCTCCTCCCAGAGGTACGTTCATCGACCGTTAAGGACAGCTCGCCCCTCGCTCATTGTGCGGGAAGTTGCCGCCATTCAGTGGGCATCTGACTATGCTCGAAAGCCTCCGCCCATCACGCTCGGACACCTCATTTTGTTCCGACGTTTCTTTGCGGTGTGCTCCACAGTTTGCCGGAATTGACGCAGAGCTTCTTGAATTCCTTGGAGGTGGTGTACTCGCCGCCACTGTCCACTCGTAGACGTTGCATGCGGAGTCTTAGCTTATTGGCCATGGTCTTATTGTGCAGATAGAGCAAGCGTATGGTCCCCGGCCTGGATCTTATAAGAAAGACCTCCTTTACTTTCGCGAAAAATCATTGGCGAATTTTCTGATGTACGCGCATCCACCCTTTGCTGCTGGCGTGATGGGCCCCTTAAGCTCGGTGTGTATCAGCTGCATGGGGCCACCTGTCTTGGGCTTGGTTGTCTTGAGGTGCCACTTCTGCTGGCCCTTGCCCAAGGTACATGTGTCGCCGATAACGAACGACCGGGAGACTGTTGCACTGCTGTTTGTACCTGCTGTGCGTAGCGTGTGTATGTAGAGTGGTAATAATACTATCAATATTTGCAGTATAATATCGTACGAAGTAGGTACTGCAGTCACCAGATACGGCTACTTACCTCTCGTCGTGGATTCCAGGTTCGACTCGTCGTACCTCGTAGATTTCACGCACACAGGATAATACTTGTTCGCAGCCCCTCTCGACGAAGCTGCGAATATTGAACGGGTGCCTACACCTCTCCCACCAGGGGGATGATGAATGTTGCTCGCACCGGCCGGGGGGGGCTACCGTATCGGCTCACACACAGACAGCTGCATCCACCGAGTGCCCATACTCGTACTAATAATGCTGCTTGTTTCATCCCTTTTTTGACTACCTCGAACGTCGTGGATCCTGAGCTCGGCTCGTCGAAACCTCGTGGATTTCATGCATACAGCATTTGTTTTCGCAAGCCTCTCTCGACGAAGCTGCGAGTGTTGGACAAGCGCCCGCACCTCTCCCACCTGTGGGGGCTGATGAGTAGCGCGAAGCACACGGTAGGTGGGAAGTCACGACCACAAGCGGTATGGCGATGCCCGTGGGACTATGCCGAAAGGCTGGGAAACACAAATAAATATCCCGAGGCACTTGAAACGCCGGCACATCGTGACGTACCAGGTAGGTCGTAGGTCTCATACCGATGTGGGACTTGAAAGACAAATCAATGGGAGAAAACAGGCTTTGATTTGAAGGCCATACATATTAAGCAGCGCATGCCAGGGGCTGAGGGTAAGGCAGAGAGTAGGGCTGATACGATGATGTCGTGTGAGGGTGTACAATCGTGTGTGTGTGAGTAGGGTGGGAGAGCAAACGGAAAAATCGCGAGGGTTGTTGCGGGGGGGGGGTGATCGTGCTTCGAATGCTTCGAAATGGTGTTTCAAAAACCATGTAGTTACAGTATAGGGAATTTGCTTCGTTGCGAATTTTTGCTTCAAGAGTCTATACGTATACAAGCTACTGTAGTTCCAGCAACGAACAAACGCAACATTCCACCTTCGGGCCTTAAACAACGAATACGCTGAGTCAGTACACGCTGAGCATACCCACGTGACCGCATCAACGAGGGGGACATATTGGTGAAGGCTTCTTTGGCGTCCAAGCCGTAGTTCGGGATATTTGGGGATTGTTCGTATTGGTCGGGGAAGCGTTGTTGCCTAGGGGTTTGCTCTGTCTATAGTAAACAGGTATACAATTAGTATTTAAGCCATATATCGGTCAACGCGTCGATTCATTCGACACAAAATGTGCTGACATGGTCGGGTCAACAAGACGAAGACGTTTATGACACTTGTTTAAATCTTGCCAGTCGTGGGGGCTGTTGTAAAAATGCCTGCCAAAGTACTAGAAAAATATATCGAGAAAAATTGAAACCTTGGGGGGAAAATTACTCTTCCGCGGGAAATTATTTTTGCACGATGGATTTTGAGAGCGAGGAAACGAAATTTGACATGGTTGTTCTTCATAACAATATGAAAAAACTTATGGCTACTCTTTTGCTTCTGTTTTTTTCCCGTCCGACAGTTAAGTTCAAAGTTGCCGAAAAAATCCAACAAAACATCGTAAAATCCGTCATTTATGAACGAAAAACAGCCTTAAATAAAAAAAGATCCGTCCTACCAGGGGTACGTTTTTGTGTATTGTCATAAAGAACAACCATGCCAAATTTAATTTTCCAACTCTCAAAAACCATCGTGCAAAAGTTTGAAGGCGGAATGCTTTGCCTCTCGCTGGAGCCAGCTTGTATTAATTACAGTAATAAGTCGATTTTTTTCGCTCGAGAGGATATTAAGTGGAAGATTGAACGAAGGAAATCTGGGGTTTGTGGAGAGGTACTGAATCGTTGGCCGGATTGAAGAGGGGATGGGGAAGAGGGTTGTCGAGTCGGCGAGATTGCAGTTGGTTGAGTTGGGAAGACAGAGAGGCTGGGAAGGGTTTGAGAGAACAAGGAGGAAGACCGTTGAGTTTACGGGACCCTACGTGTGGGTGTGTGCGAGCAGGGGCCTGGCACTGGGTGGGAAGCTGGCGAGTTGAAATAAGAACACTCGTTAATAATAATTCCAGATTCATGAGCAAAACAAAACAAAAAAGTAACCTTTACGAGGAATAGTTTGGGAACATGCTTACCAGGTATGCAAGAAAGACTTGGATTTAGTTTTCGCCAAATCGGCGAGTTTTTGCCGTTTGCACCGTGCCGTTAACAACTCATCATAACTACTGTCCTAAACATCTACGACGTAGATAGAGCAGTATTATAGTAAAATAGTGACCCGAGGGTACAATACACTGGTGGTGCCATACTGGTACCGGGCCTCGTATTCGCGTGTGTATCTTGGGTCACCCGCCTTGCTACTTGCTACGCTTCATTGTCACCGGAGTCCCTATCTGAATTGATACCTGTACACTACTACACCAGGTAGGTGCACAAAGAAAGACTGAATGACGATGTTGGATGACGGTGTCTGTTTTTGCTTTTGTGGGTACGCCGTTCTGGGTCGTTTCAGCGCAGTCTTTCAGCGTAGGTCAGGAAGAGGGTGGAGGGTCAGGTTCGGGGCGGGGCGGGACGGGTGACGCAGAAAAAAGCGGCATCTCGCATCGTGCCGCCCAGCAGTGCTCTATAGCAGAGTATACGGCACGAGCGTGCCAGATGTGATGGCGCCACCTCTATCAATACGAGCCACAAAGCACCGCTTGCAACAAGCAAGGCTGTCGCTGCGACAGGACAAAGCGGGAAGTAAGTGCAGGGTTGTTCGACAGCTTCCTGGTATTTGGTATTCGGGCATGGCGCGGAGAAAAGATGCGGTGTAATAAGAAGAGGTAAGAGGTACTGTAGTAGGCGTATGTAATGAAACCTCACTCAGGAAACAGTAACATATTGTAGGACCTTTTATAATAAGTGGTAAGATAGTTCCAAGAATTCGATTGTGGTTACTATTTTGGGGGTACAGAAGGATGTTGTTTTCGTTACAGTGCACAGAAGAAGCACGAAGCAGAACAACGGTGGAGAGAGAGAGAGAGAGAGAGGACGCCGCCAGCGAGAGTGAAGGGCAGAGAGCAGCAGCATAACTAACTGCAGCATACGAGTAGCAGCATGCAACGAGGAAGAAGAACAGACAGCAGTGCAGCGCACCCGTTTCAATTCCCTTCCCACCCTCTCGTAGATTTCGCTAACGGATGGATGGACGAGGGGGGGGAGAGAGAGAACATAAACCACTTTTCGCTGGCGAGTGTATCGCCTGTGAGGCGGGTAAGTCGTGTTTTCTTACGGAGTCTGTGGCGGGTGGAGAGCAGCACAGGGGGCGCGGGGAGCGGGGGTATATATGTGCCCCCCCTCCCATCTTCTTATGTTCGTAGACAGATACAGTAGATGTTACAAGAATGCAAGCAAATCTAGACCACGCCCGTTGTGGACTCTCCTACAACTCATACAAAAATGCCTGATGGTACTGCACTCCTCCTGTACTTGCTGCACGTAGGTACCAAGTTGTGGCATAAATCGTGTTTGATACTATTCATACTACAACTGTAGTTGTACCTGGTACGTACCTGGTATGGTACAAAGTTTGATTATCGGCTTAGCCGACTGCTGAAGGTTTGGCGCCACTCGCCCGCTATAATAAAATTCCAAACCACAAGCAAACAGCATCTTATCTTCTGATGATGCCGAGATACAGCCGCAGCAAGTAAATCCCCGGGAATTAATCAACAGCAAAATACTGTGCAGAAGGTATACTCATACTTGGTAGAGAGGGTATCCAAGTGTATCCTGCTGTATGATACGTAACCAGGTATGCCTGGTATGATACAATTGCCTACCAGTATTATTTATCCAGGTATTCTGTGCGCTGCTCTGCTTCGTCGTATACCAAGATTTATTGCTCTCTTGTAGAGGTGGAGATCTTACGCTTGAAGAACCATATTATTATTTCCTCAAGGCTGCAAGGTGGTTACCTCTGGGGTACAAATTCCTGACACCAGGTAAAGATACAGAGTACCTTACTACAAGCAGGACGAACATTGCGTAAACTACGTACGAACAGCAGCAGCAGTACAGCAGCGCAACAAACAGCAGTAGTAGCAGCAGTACAGCAGCGAAACAAACAGCAGTAGCAGCAGTACAGCCGGCAATCGACCGCGGTCGCTCGGAACTTCTGTGGGCGGCCTTGGGCCGGCCGCCTTCCGCCTTCTTCGTCGCTCGCACAGCAGCAGCAGCGGTCGCCCGGTCGATCGACAGCTCTCGATTGATCTCGTCACACTCTCGTCGCTCTTTTTTGCTCTTTTGTGATATTTTACAGGAGTTCGCACAAAAACGTCGTGTCTTGAGATACCCGAGTTGCACCCGGGAAAAAAAAAAAAACTGCGATTGATTTCTGTGAAGCGGCGCAGCCTACCTCTGGGGCATCTGTCGTCATCTGCTCGCAAGGCCTACAACTAGTAGCTCTCGGCTAGAGCGTCAAGCGGAGCCGGAACGCTGCGACCCTAGAAGAAGAGCAGCTATCCAACGCGACAGGGCACCAAGTAAGCAGAGATAGGTAGGGAGAGACTGTTGTCAAAGTGATTGTTCTCTAGTAGTACGGTATTTCTTTGTAACACAGCTGTAAAAGCTTTTTTTTGGAGCTCGCGTGGTTTGAACTAACCAGAAACCATGATTGATTGTGCCGCAATTTGCATACCTATCTGGTACCGGTACTGGCAGTACCCGTATGCTACTACGTACTGCTGTATACAAATAGGATACTACAAGCGATTCTTGATACAGATGAGACGTGAGTAACCACACAGACAGACAGTTCGTGAACGAGAGACGTGCGGGGCATGAGCCGTAGTGGGGAGAGGGGGGGGGGCGGAGGTGCCCCTGCGTAGATAGAGGCCTCGCAATGGTGTGTGTTTCGACTCGTAATTATAACACTCATAATATAGTATTACGGGTGACCATAGTAAATAGGACCAAATATTGTTAGCAAAAAGGGAAATATATAGGTTTTGGTGTATACAGTAGGTCCTATTGCGTCTACAGTAGGTCCTATTACCTGTGGTCCCCCGTAACATCAAACTGCAGCAGTTTACGAGTATACTTGACTTTTTACAAGCCGTTTCTTGAACTATGCTCACTCGAAGTCGGCATGATTCCGTACCCAAGCACGAACGAACAAGGTTTGCAGATCTTCTACAGCAGTACCCATATTACATTGCTGAACTACGAGTACTACTGCTGTACGTGCGTACGATGCAACAGCCATTTGCAGTATGTATGATACTCGTATCATAGCACGCGAGGCAGCTCTTTTTGCGAGGCTAGACTGCATGAACCTCGACCACTCCACAGCTTTCACTGATGCTATCATAATACGGCGAGTAGACCATCTATCTGATCACCGGGAAACAGACGTTACAGCAGTGTATGCGCTTGTTCTGTAACGAATTCGTAACTGCTGCTGTGCTGCTGTGCTTTGCTGTGCTTCGCTCGGGAACTACAATAATAGCTTTCACTCGCCACTCGAAGCCGGTCCGGCATTATTCCCCGACACCCGACATTCCCCTTCCTCCGTTTCTGTGATTCGCACCTGCTATAACGTCGGACCCCGGAAAGAAGAAAAAGGAACACGAGTTCGACCATCACTTCATCACACCGTTGGGTGTGTAATCCTAAGGCTGCTGCAGGCAGTCTCCAGCTTGTAAGCAGAGCCAAATATTTCGCCAAAAGACACGGGTGCTCATGTGCCCATAGATCAAGCGCCGACCTCCTGTCCAGAAATCCAGCGTCGTGCAGCTTGGGGAGTGCTGCAGGCAGCAGCGTGGTTCGCCTGAAGCTGGGAAAGCGAGGAGGTAAGCACGCGCGGCGGTAGGCGGCGGACGGTGCTGCCAATTGCAAGCAAGCACAAGGAGGCGCAGGCACTGACTGCTGTGCTCTTTTTGCGATTCATCATGCTCATATTGCACTCGAGCATTGTGATTGTCGAAATTAGAGACGGATCATATCATACTACAGTACGTAAAAGCGTAGATGTTCTTGAGATTCGAGTCGTCTATTACAGTACGCGATATGTGTTAAGAATTTGGCAGTTAAGAATTTCAGGCTGAGTTTTTTTCGAAAAATAAGAATTTACAGCGAAGCATTTGTTCTCGGCGAGGAACACTACTTTAAATCCTATACAGTAGCCTGTAAGAGCCTACGCTCAACATTGAGATCACTGTAAGCCGCGACCCTTAGCCAAAATAGGAGTTTCTTAACTGCTGTCGGGTACTGTAATAGTCTAGAGACGTACTCGTAGATGTGTTTGGTCCGGTGTTGGCGCTTGATGTAAAAACACCCTCTGTACAACTACCGCTGGCAACTACAACTACTACTTGTACTGTAATACTTAGTTGTGTATAGTTGTCCAGGATGTATACAGTACGCGACAGATGTTAAGAATCTCTTATTTTTGGTCAGACTGGGATTTTTATGTAAGACTGGGTGTGCTCCACACTAATTTCAGTACAAAGAGGTCAAATTCTTATTTTTTCCCCAAAAATTTCAGCCTCAAATTCTTAATGATCAGATTCTTAACATCTGTCGCGTACTGTACCCTGTCCTAAAACAAAGACATGAAAGGATCCAAAACTTACATAATAACACTTTATATCTCGAGACAATCAATCTTATCCCTGGATAGTTGAGACCGCACTGACTGCCTGCTGTCGCCCGCTGCAGCAAATAATAAAAAAGGCGTGCAAGTGGTGCCGTGGGGTCCTTGAAGCAGCCGAACGGTTCGTGGTCAGGTGGCGTGAAAAGGAGGCGGAGCTGACTAGGCAGCGCAGCGCACCCTCTATATATGGGCGTGGTGCTAAAGGCAATGGGGGGAGGGTTGGCAGCAGGAGGAACAAAAGGAAAACCGTCCGATGGGGTTGGCAGCAGGAAGAAGAGTGTAGAAGGGAAACCTCGGTAGACGAAAGCAGGAAGGAGATGGCATATAGACCGGGCATAGCAAGGTTTCAGGCCGTCTATTAATAGTATAGGTAAGAACCTGCTATTAATACTGCTGTAGCCATACCAACTGCTGCTGCTGCGGCTACCTCGAAAGCGATAGAAGATATCGTTCTTGCTTCGGTATTTCCGTGACTTTCTTCGTTTATTTCTTGTCTGTCTTTTTATTTCTGCCTTCCTTTTTCGAGCATGATAATATTTGCAGCAGCATGTATGTGCGAGATCGAGAGGATGTAGTCGAAACTCGTCGTCTTAGCAAGCTCGTGTGCTACGGCAGTAACTATATACAATACCGGTGCTTCGATCGTGCGTGCTATTTTACGGCTTTTGGGTAATATTTGGCCTCGTGAACATAGCTTTAGACACTGCTACCAATACTTACTTGTGGTTGCGTGGGTGGGTTGGTTGGTTCGTAGGTTGGTGGGCTAGTGCGGTCGTGGGTGTACCTCACTGTGCTGCGCTCGGTTCGGTCTTGTCGACGAAGGGGGGTGGGGGAGGAGGCAGGAGTGTCGCGATCACTACTGTCTTTCGGTAAGACAAATGTCAAGTTTGAATGGTTTGTGTTATGTGTACGCTGCATGTTTTGCGGGCTGTGCCTGCTTTACTACATGGTCGTTTCAGATGCTTTGCAGGTCGACCGTCTCGAGGCGCGGCTGTGTGAGGGGCCCATGCCGGTATTTCTTGGATGGCCCGGCAGCACTAGCTGTTGGAGTGGACGGGCTGAAGACAGACAGTGTTTCAAAGTTTTTGGGATGTTTTTTTTGGCGTCCGTGACCCCCCCCCCCCCCCCTGGGCGACCTGGTGATGAGAGAGGATACGCCTCATAAAGTGGTGCGTTATCGTGCTTGTTCCATCTCAATAGGAAGATTGGAAGGTCCCTCGAGCTTGGGTCGCGGACCGCATAATACACTCAATCATGGAAAAAAAAAGTCCGACTATTTTCGAGCACATTGGTCGACAAGAGCAACAGGGAGCGTCAGCACAACTTCGTTCGACGTTTTTGGGGCTATAGGCATGCCTGCCTTCTTTTTTAAGTGACGGGATCCTATTACGGGGGACCATAGTTAATAGGACCTACTGTAGACACAATAGAACCTACTGTCGACACAAAAACCTATATATTTCCCTATTTTTGCTAACAATATTTGGTTCATAGTTAATAGGACCTACTGTAGACACCAAAACCTATATTTCCCTATTTTTGCTAACAATATTTGGTCTTATTTACTATGATGGTCCCCCGTAATAGGGGGGTTATATCTAGGTCCTTTTTTCAGCCGCTCTTTTTTCGGAGTGATCAATTACCGTGTTTGTTTGGGATCATATGGGCTCGTGTCTTCTTGTCGCGCGATGTTCAAGCACCCATATCATAGGGTTGGATGTTACACTCCTCCAACGCAACCGTTCTCCTTGTTATTCTTGAGCGAGTTAATGTTTTACCTGGTATCGCTCAACCTCATTGATCCGTTTCGCATGTTGTTCTACGAGTACTATTACTATTCTTCTTCGTTCAGTGCTGCTGCAGCTCTATCATGTTGTTGTTCTCACATTAACTCAAAGTCGAGTCCGTGTACCTGGTACCAGGTACCAGGGATAATAACACAACGAGAGTACGTATCATACAGTCAGTAGTACGTTTTCATACAGAAGTAAGTAGTGGCGACCGTCGATCGTTCGCTCGCTACCGTCGTGTCCTTGTTGGACAAGTTTACTCTCCGCTCTGCTACAGCAGCAGTGACACAAAATAACGAAACTACTAGATGGTAACACCTAGGGAACAGCAGGGCAACGATTGCCCTGCTCTAAAGCTGTACCAGGGTACGAGTTTTCTCTTACTTCAAGTATATTTTTTTGAGTGTGAGGTTACAGAGCCACTCGCCCTAATGAAAATGGTGCACCCTGGACGATGGCCTTTTGAATGCGCCCATTGGTGTGTCAACAGGTTGGGGTATTGAGATTGTACGAAGCAGGCAATAACATGTTGGCCGAACAGAGTATATATATAGGTCGATGAACGTGCCACTCGATACCCATTGTCGGCCACAATAAGATGCAAAAAGTGCCACCAAATCGATGCGATAAAAAAAGTAGGCCTCCTATAGGAATAGGATCCTGTATCGATTGCCTATTGACCTGGAGCCTATCCCATTGTCCAGGGTAGGTAGCGAAAATAGGGGTGGATCACAGCCCTAACTCAAACGAGGGTAGCTTGCCGTACCGCGTATAATAGTATGTACCTGGTATTCGACAAAATGGTTGGCACACCCTGTATACGAGACAAATATTATAGAACTAACCCTAAAACCCTACGGATCCCCGGAGCCAAATCAGACCCAATCAACCATTTTGTTAGCTAGCAATAAGCCCTTTGTCTCGTAAACAGTGTGTGACAAACCATCTTCTCGAAAAAGTGGGAAAAGTGGTAAAGCTCTACGACTGCTTCAAGGGGGAAAAGCATGTTAAAAAATGTATAGATATATATAAAATGATCATCGCTCCACGAGAGGCCAGCGATCGGCAAGCGATTTTTTTTCGTGCCGCGCTCAGTACCGAAAAATTTGAACTCGATTGCTCGGCGCTGCCTTGACCTTCTCGGTCACGGCCTTCAACCCTCGACTCCTAACGCCTGGCCGCACCCTCTTCGGTGGCTAATTTTCCCTGAGCGCGCAAGCGCCCTGAGCCAGACGAGCGTGAAGTTAGCAGTGGCAACTCGACTCGGCAGAATCTTTAGCCGACTTGGCAGAATCTTTAGCTGTGTATCTTCCTGTGCGTTGTGGCCCGGGTTTGTTTTCGGCGTGTGGGGTCAAAGCTGTACCTGGTAAACAACAACAACGCTTGCTTCTGTTTCCCCTTTCGATGGGTTTTCTCACAACAGCAGCAAGCTCGACCCCGAATGCAA
>JAYJME010003733.1:0-11746 GCA_036873775.1 Costaria costata | reverse complement strand
GTAGCAGTATATGATATCTAGCTAGGTCTGTGGTTACAAGTTGATAAGCCTATAGTAGTACTTTTACCATGTTAGCTCAAACACTACCCGACAAACCACGGCGGACAATTTTTCGCAAAATTGGGAAAAAAATAACATATACGGAGGGTGTTGTTTACTTGCTCTCCGTAGCTCAACCGTATATGTTCTTTTTTGGAATATTACCGTGAGAATAACATTTGCGGAGACACTTTTTTTGAAGTTTTTGTTTTTGTTTGTCGGGTACTAGGGGGAGGGGGGGGGGTGATCACGTCATCACACCAAGAGTAAGGAGTCGTTACACCAAGACTGTAAATCTAATCACAAGGAGTCAGTCAGTACACCAAGAGTAAAGATGGGTGATCGACGCCAAGAAAGGGGTATCTCCTAAACCTGCTACTGCTTCTTCTGTTACTCGTCCTTATACTGGAAATAACATCCAATAGAATATTTTTGAGTTCGAGACCACAACAATGGCGATATGGCCATTAGTGGCGGAACCACGCAGTGCGGTGGGATTAACCACAACAGAGGAACTGCCCCTGTTTATGACTCTATGACACCGTTGGGTGCGGGCCAGGTTATTAACCCATGAATGCACAAAAATCTAAAATGGACGAATCTGTTATTGGCTGTTGGCGTTATCTCAAGACAACCTGAGTTTATCAATTCATAGTCTAGACTAAAGACTTACGTATGATATCATACATACTATTGTCAATGATAGACTACGCACCGTATACGAGTCTAACTAATACCTGGTACCTGGTAACATATGATAGGTTCAACAGAAAAAGAAGCGACGGTACAGCAGCATTACTCGTGGAGGAGCAGGCCTTGAGGCGGCGGAGGCTTAGTTGCACTAAAAGTAATCTCAAGAAGATGAAGATTGCCCGTGCACCTTCCACCAGGTACATTTTACATTCTACAATATCATACGTACCGTATCAAATGCTCATCGTCCCCAACGAAAACATAGAAAAAACACAACAAGAAAGGGCCGGCGGCCTCGTTGCTTCCCAGGGGATGGTCTGCCAAAAAGTAGGAGCCATAATCGCCATAATCTGGGCAAGAATGTTACCTGGTAGGAGAGAACGTCTCTAGACTCTGCAGACCGCTGTACCTGTCACTTCAGAACCAAGCCAAGATTAATCAAACACTAATCAAAGACTCATCATCCGTAACAACGACCCCGCTCTTCACGGCTGCGCGTAAGTTTGGATGAACCACTTCCATCTTGCACGAAACTCCGCAGCTCGATATATACCCAGCACACACAGCGAACGATAGATACTTTTTCACGATTTTACGCTACTGCTGTGCTTGTGTCGGGTACCGGCGGTACACCATCATTATATGTATATACGGAGCATTTCAGTATTTTAGATTCGTGGTGCTTTTTACACGATAAAAGCTCTTCGCTGTTTCTGCCTGACGTCTCTTCTGCCTACCCAGCTGCTGCCTATTACTGTAAATTTATACTGTTATTAATAATAATACGGTCCTAATAATATTAATATAATAGTAGCTCAGACCCTAATGAAACTATAATATTTTGAAAGAAACCAACGCGAGAAAAGTCGTCAACTTCTGCATACGCCCAGCGAAAAATGCACGCGATTATCGGGGCGATGCTTGACGACTCTCTGAAAAACCTCAACCAGCCGGCCATCTCAACCACAACCTTCGGCATATCGGCTTTCGCGTAGGCCGCGTAGCGCGTAGGCAGCAGCAGCGCACATTGAGTAAACAGAAAACAGAAACACAGACGCCATTTTTTAAGCCATTTTTTTTTTTCGTATCTTCAAAGAGCCCGAAACTTCGCGTTTCAAAAACATGAAAAAAAAAAAAAAACTCGTACACGTCGTAAACCTAGTAGAGAGTCGTCTCCCGCAGGCTAAGAGATTTAGAGATAAGAGCAGAATCTGGCGAGGTCCGAGAGGTTCGTAGATGATGTGGACACAGAAAGCATGCCCTCTCCCTAAGCCGCCTTGCTTACTGGCGAGGCTACAAAACTTCGATCGACCACATCGATGACAGCGATGCTGAAATGGATTTTATCATCCAAAAAACACGCACGTAGAGGAAAAAATCGGAGTACAGCAGTATCGGAAGCAGCAAACAGCAAGCAGCAGCCAGCCTATGCGGGTTTCGGTGCAAGTGTTTAGCTACAATAAAGTTCGCAGCTTTCGAGCCAAGGCGAGGATGATGATGGTGGTGGTGATAAACAATAAGAGTGCCAAATACGAATCATAACTCTGTTCGACATAATAATCGGTCATCGGCTTACCTGTAACGTTTCGATCAGCAGCTCCTTGCTCAACGCGCTAACTACGCGGTTCTCCACGACTTTGAGCACCCTGTTGTCAAGTCGCACCTATTGCGAGAGTCGAGAGAGCGACCGAGAGAGAGGAAGAGGGGGAGAAAGTGCGGGCTGAATTGGTTGGCGCGTATCACAACAGAGCCGAAACCGGACAGAAAAAGAGATCGACCTAAAAAAAAAATCATGGCGGTCGAAGATGTACCGACCTCGAGATAAGACCACAAAGCATCAGCCCCATGTTAATCGCTGCCGCAGCACAAGCAGCGACCGCTTGATCTCCTACGATAGGACGTGTGCGACACCCCGAGATGACCCGCGCCTGAGGCGAGGTGTCGATTTTGGGGGTTTGACGGGCCGCAGCGTCGGCGCCTTGGCACGCTGATCAGTTTCTACGTTTTTTTGGACAAACCGAAGACAAAAAAGCAGGCTACAAAAAAGGTTCACGTTTGTCGTCGCTGTCTGCCGTCGCTGTCTGCCGTCGCTGTCTGCACCAGCAGCACTAGAACAGAACGTACACAGCCACGACGCACAGGGTGAACAAAACTACTCGCGCAAGTCCGAAGCAAGGTCACCCTGGCAACGCTCTTAGCACTCACTTCGTCGGCCTTCTGCATCGGAACGCGGTCTACTGCGAACCCCGTGAAAATGGAGCCGTAGGTAAACGTGGGCTTGTAGCCCTTGAGGACGGACGACAACATTTCGTATGGAGTCACAGTCGGCTGCAGGATCACGATGTACGATTCGGGGATGCGCTTTTCGCCGACGCCCGCCATCAGCGGCCTCTGTGGCCGGCTGGCGCGCGCCGACCGTGGGCCATTCGCCATGTCCGCTTGGATGGCCGAGCCAAGGCACCCCAGGCCTTCCCTCCCTCTCCCCCAAGCCGATCGGAACCCTCCTCGTTGAGCCAACCTATCAAATTCCCAGCCCTTTCGCCAAAGCTTAGCTAGATTCCACCTTCTCCAAAGCCGAGCCTGAGCGTCCTCGCGAGTACCAGGGTTCCTGCTGTCACGGCGTAGTGGCCTGGAGCATCCAAGTGTGTCGAGTATTTTAGCCGTCTTTTGTCGGGTGCATTTTTTGTAAAAACGCCTCCATACCTTCTCGGGTGTAAATTTCTTTGGGACCAAAGTGAGAAATCTGAGCGACACAACCGCAACCCGAAGGCAGACTGCTCTACAAGCTACATAGAGCTAAAGCTCATCAAGCAACGAACATGGTCTGGAAAAAGCTCGCGTTTGACCTAGTGATGGTGGGGTCATTGGTATCGGCAGCTAGGACGAGAAGCCAAAGTGATGGCGGCGATCGTGTTCGCCTGGAAGATGTGAAGGTACGTGGTTGTAGTTTCGTCGAACTCTTCTTATACTTGTCTTTTCTACTCTATTTTGTAGTCACTCGTGCGTCGTAGATGATGACCTCTACGAATAATATCTGTGTTTATTTGTTGATAGAGAGAGGGTGCTGTTGTTCTTCTGTGGAGCACAGCTTGTTGATACGAATGCACTTCCCCCATGTGATACTCTTATGGTATGATACAGAAGCAGTATCAGACAGAAGCAGTATCAGACAGAGCCAACCCTTCCTGGTTCCTTGCGCCCACTGCCATCTCTTCTACCAATACAGCAGCAGTGGCGCGTTTGCTCAACTGGGTTTTGTTTTGCGTTTCAGATCGGATGCTCTTCGCCTCGACTGCTGTACACACTTCGCTTGCACTACTGCTGTGACACCCAAGCGGTCCTTATATTTCCGGACATAGTGGTACACTACGGGTGTATCATACTGGTACTAATAGCAGACCAGCAGCAGCAGCAGCAGCAGGGAGAGGGCCCACGTGTTAGCATTGCCTGGTACAGCACACAGCAGGATCATAGGCCTACAGCAGTACATCTGTACACGCATATATGTGGCGCAGTCTAAAGGCAGGAGTTGAATCGCTACCTGCTGTGCTTTGATGCAATCAGCGAGCTTTCAGAGCTGTGCGCAGGGCAGCTACCAGGTACTGGGCAACTCTAACTCTTCAAATGGTCTACCGACGGTCTGGCGTCTGCCGAGGGGGGTGATGCGTCTGCGAGTGAGGCATTCATTGGGCGCTTTTCCTGAGTGGAATTAAAAATTGATACCTGTACCGGGTGTATGATAACATACTGCTGCTGCTGCTGCTCGTTCTTGTACATGGTCATCATCCGGGTGTATGATAACATACTGCTGCTGCTGCTGCTCGTTCTTGTACATGGTCATCATACGTGATGGTTTTGTTTTTGTCTCCCTCGCGATTGTCTCCTTGCTGCCCAGGTACATACAGTACGTAGTATACATCATGGGTTGTGGAGTTACGTGCATCTCCGCAATAAATGTTGTTTCAGTCTGCTGCTTGTAAAAACTCGTCGCCGCGTCTTGTGCTGTTTTTGATATGCGTGTGACAGGTTTTGACCCTGTACAAGTCCAAAGAGACCACCGGGAGGCGGTCGGCTCCCGTAGCTCAACTATCTTGTCGAGGTATGATACGTATTAAGTAGTAAGGGTTTTGCGGCTTGAGAGCGGGTGCGTGCGGGGAGACTGAAGTTGACTTTTGCTGGGTTGGGCGTTGGGCAGTTGGGTTTCGATTGCGTACTTTTTGATCTTCCCATTTATTATCTTCACTCGTCTTTCTCCTTCTCCCTCCTTATTCCGGGGTCACTACGAGTAAGCAGGTTCTTCTCCCCCCCTCCCCACTACGGTACGTGCCTTGAAGTTTAGCACTTCCTTTTCTTCACCCCGTCGACTCGACTCGCGTCGAATTCTGCTGCTTACGTACCTGGTATGATAGGACCAGGAACTCCGAGCACTCTGCATATGATACCGCTGCTTTGCACATGTGTGTGTGTTCTTCACATTAAACCGTTCTTCTACTCGTCGACATCCAGCGCACCCATTGTCCGTGCTTATTCTTCACCCTAGGAGAAACACGCTCTGTGGTCACAAGCAACGACACAGAGATAATGCATTACAAAAGCCCATACAGAGTAGGCTGCGAACGACCAGCACACACACCACACACTAAAACCTATATACTCGCAGCTCAATGTTTTTTTTCGTGTTTACCCAGGGTTTATATCCTGCGCCATATCGAACTATTATACTAACAACTATCGGCGTGAGACGCGCAAATTGCTTGCTCCCCCGGGCTGCCACACCCACTTCATAATCCCCGTATCTAATAGCACTGCCGGAGGACCGCGATTGCAGGTCATCACGTACGTAGGAGCTGGTCGAGGGGCGGCGGGGGGGGAGATTTTTCCTGTTTGCCCAACAGAACAAAAATCAGAAGAAAATACAAACACGCCTCCGAATATTTAACCGCAAATTTCGCGACCAAGACCCACAAACGAGGCGAAAAACAGACGAGACAACACGCAACAATAGGGAGGGACAGAGGGCTGGCGTCCACGTATCGGAAGAGCCTCGAGACTGAAATCCAGGTTGCATATCGCCTGCTGAGACACCTGCCCTCTCTCCTCCATCCAGAATCCTTCCGCTCCAATCGGTGAGCGCGCCCTCAGTAAAGTTCTGCTTTGAGCTTTTCAGCTTTTTTTGGAGCGACGCCCGGCGTACTCTCGCGTTTTTCGTAGTCCGCAGCAGTCTCAGAAGCGACCTCGTAGCGAGGCCTTGCGAAAGCGTAGGAGCCCGAGAGGTCTGATTCGACTCGGCCAGGCATGGTGCAAGTGCGTAGGGGGCACCAGCCTCCCCTGGGAGGCCACCCCAGATAAGCTCGGTTGGTTTATGACCTTTTTTTTCTCCCGACCACTATCTACACCCCAGTACTCTTCTTCTACCTGTTGCGTTTTGCGAACCGCCTATCGCACTATTAATATTTGCTCTACCGACACGCCCTTCGTCCACAGCGGGGGGGCTAACTCTGGTACTGGCTAGTACCCACCGGCACGCGTTACTAGGATGGCTGGCTGGAGAAGATAGTCAGCCCCATGCAGGCCCTCTCCTCGGTAGTGTTGAGCCGATGCATCCTCATACACGCACCGTCCTTTCTTGGGTCGCCTGCCCTACCCCCCAGAGCCTTTTTTTTTGCGGACATCCATCGCCCAGCAGGGGTGATACGTTTTTAGCCAGATAGACTTGAAAGTAGACTAGGTACAGCGAACATCGGCGCAACTCATAATACGCGGTCTCCCATATGACAGCAGTAGTCCATCTATTTCGAGCGACCTCGCACACCGTTCGTTGCCCGGCCGCACAAGCGGTGATTTGCTCTCATCCCCACCCCCCACCATTTTGTGTGGTGTCGTTGTGTTTGTCTGTTTGAGCTATTGTTTCGCACGCATTCGTCCTGTCTGCCCCGGCGGATAGCTGCTGTGTGTGTACCGTCCGTAGGCTGCGTATACGAAGCTCGTCCTCGTAGGTCCCTCTCGCAAGATTTTGTTTCGTCAAACGGCACGTGATGCTTTTCACTGACTTGTTTTTCACTAGCTAGGAAATGGTGCTGTATGATAATGAATACGACGAATATCGAATATAGCGTATGTTCTCTGTGCCTGATGCACTCATCAGACGCCCGAGAAGCCGTCTCTCTTCTCTCTTTCTTTGCCTCTAGCGAGTACGCAATGGTGCCCTCTTGCTTTCGATGATGTGTACGAAACAACTCCTTTTTGGCTCGTTCCCCACCCCCTTTCTCCTATCCAGCGGCAGGGGCAGTAGTATCATACGACCCCCGGGCGTTTTCTGTGGTTGATCCGTCTAAGGGTTTACTCGGTATACGTGGCGAATTACAGCCCAGCACAGCAGCAGCGGCAGCAGCAGCAACAACAACAGCAGCAACAGCGGCAATAACAACAGCAGCAACAGCAGTAGCAGCAGCGGCAGCAGCAGTCAAGCCGAGCCGATAAGCAGGATGAGCCACTTCGTCCGCGCCTCGAAGTACCGCCACGTCTACGTCGAGTCCCCCAAGGTGAGAGAGAGAGGTTACTTAATTCACAATTGGCTCCGCAAAAGGAACAAAAGCGATACGGTGCGGTATTATATTACGGTACACCTGGCAGGCAACACACCAAGAGATGCTCAGCCCGTTGCTGGAGTGAAAAAATGAACACCATTTCGGCCAGGACCAGGGCGGCTCGTTCGTCGTGCTTCTGGTATAATACGTAATCCAATCATGGGTTCTGCTTTCGCATGTTGTGCTTGATGCTCGTGGTCAACGTGCAGCAAATTACCATTAGACTAATACCATACCAGTACCTGGTAGACCGTAACCAGGTATTAATATCTATTTGTAGTACCTCGTACGAGTACTTCGGCCATACGGTACGTGAATGACCCGGCTGGTGGTGGAAAAGAAGGCTCAGACAGCTGCACAGCGCGCACGAGTACGTACACAAGAAGAAAAAAAAGAAAAAACGCACCTCTGCCTTTTTTCATATTTTGGTCGTCATCGGTCGTCTCGAAGGCGGGAATTTGGGAATCCCTCCGACAACAGGAGCCGCAGCAGTGTTACCTAGTCACGTATGCATAATACCTGGTACAGCAGTATTAATATTTAATAGTAGTGTTCGTGTACAGTATTTGATGGCGGGCTGAATGTCATCAGGGCTGGGCACTGGCGCACTGGCTGACTCAATCAGATATTGCTGTAAGAAAAACCAATCAGTTTACTGGATTGCAGAAGTATACTGGCCGAGGGAAGCGATTAACGCCGCAAGCGCCCCCCCCCCCCCTGGTAACTGGTGAGGGGGGGCCGCTGAAGGCGCCCCCGGATGAAAAAAAAGCGGTTTCGCTTCATTTCCCATCACAATTGGGGCTCAAAACTCAAAACTGCATGTGCCGGGGGTATTTGCGGGTTGCGGTCATCAACACAGAAAAAAAGAAGAGAAAACCAAACAAAAGTGCATGCAGCGTGTGGCGATGATGTGATGATCTTCATGTTATTATTGGTTTTCGCGCAGGTAGACCATAAATCGCTCTGGTATATAACATTTAAGGTTACTCAATTGTTCTTACCCTTGGGGCACAGGGTAGCACCATCTCACCAGCAAACAAAACACAAGAAAGCACGAGCAGAAAACAAGAACGAAACGAAAAACAACCCCAAAAACCGCCAAATGTAACCGGTTTAAAAAGGTATCAGGTAGCAGATACTCAACTCCGAGAAAGAGACCAAACATGTAGAAAAAAAAGCGGAAGGAAGGAACACGCCACAAGGCCCAACAGCCGGGGGTAACCCTAACTCGTTGGTGGGGGTGGCTTCCTACATCGTGGCCGCGGGCTCCTTCTCTCCCTTCTCTCTCCTCTCTCCCGAAACGTATCTGGTGGGTTTCCGTACTATAATATGGCGTGTTTCTTGTACGTACGTAAGATAAAAATACTGGCGAATATACTGGCCGGATCAATCAGTAGGTTACTACTGCCAGTACGTACTACGTACTGTGCCAGTGCCCATCCCTACTAAATGCTCAACAAACATGGATACCAGGAAGTACTGAAGCCTGATATTATACATAAGGGGCTGGGGGCAGTGGCTGCAACATTACCTATTGTACTACGTGCGTAGTCGGGGTATCATCGGCCGGCGGATCACAGGTAGCTATTAATAGATATCCCGGCTGAGCCGTTGAGAAAACGTGCAAGTGCTACGTAGAGAAGCGGTGGCACGTGGCCAGCTTTTAACATATTATACGTACGAGTACGCTGTTGTTGTTTACCTGGTATATTGTACCAGTACGTACTACGTACTGCTGAATGATACAGTAACCCAGCAGTCGTTGGAAGAACGGGAATAAACACAAGAACAGCAGCAGTAGGTCAGTAGGTTGATCGGTGGTCTTCCTTCTCGTTCTAATTGTACGCAGTATTGAGTGTTGTCTCTTGGTGCCTTTCGTACATATTACTCACATATATTACTGACGGGAGTCTGACAACTGGCAGGCAGGTATTAATACACCCCGAAGACCTTTTGTTGCCTTGTGCCTTGCTTCAGTAGGTGCATATTAATAGGTTAAATATTTCTATGATTTACAGTTCAACGTTCCGCCGAGTTGTTCCTTCTTTGCAGGCACCATGTCATACTGCGAGTGCTATATATGATATTTTTCATTATTTTTAGATCAATACCAGGTAAGAGTACAGAGTGCGTATAATACTTACCTGGTAAGCGGTTTGGAAAGCATTCGGCTGAGCTGCACCCCACGTTGGCGAAATGCAGTGTCGGGTATATATATATACTTCTATATATAAGATCAGCTGACATAACTGCCGTACGTTGCGGAATGGTGGAAACTGTCCCTGTACAGGAGATCTAAATGTACCGCTGCTGCTGTACCAGTATAAAGCTCGTGGTGTTGGTGGTTGTGAAAGATCTTCCTTTTCTCACGCGGACTCGCACGATTTCGACTTACCACTTATTTCGCCTGGCTTGTACTGCTGTCATTGTTGAATTGTGTTTGTTTTCTCTTCTCTCTTCTCCCCTCTCCTACGCGCTTTGCACACACACGCATCTCATGATAAACATGTACGAACATTTTTGGCAATCGTTTGGTGTCTGATGCGCAACGCAGCGTAGGGCAGCCTTGTTTGTACTCCAATCTTGGAAACGTGCTACGATTTGTGACAAAAAAAAAACGCCACGTATCGATGCCGAGCGCAAACGTAGTACGTAGCATTGCGCCGCATGTCGACGCCGTGTCCGCGAGGGATTCCCGTTTAACAGCCCCATCGATACGCATCAGTTGGATGGCAGAATGCACCCGCTAGCTAAAATACTTCAATTTGGCGTCGAGGCTCAGTTTCTTATTTCGTTGCCACCATTGAGCACAGGTTGCGTACTATATATGTGGGATCTAGAATGGCACCCGACCCTGAGCTCCGTTTCTTCGGTCAATCTTCTTATTTATCGTGAGAAAACGAGCCTCAATTTCTTACGACCGAATTTATTAAGAGCAGACGCCCTCTAACATGCGTTAACCAATACCGTCGGTACCCGGCACCCGGTACCCAGTACGAAGTTGTACTGAGTCCTCTGAGTTCTTGTGTCCTATCGCGGGATCGAGCGCAGTCCCCTTCGACCTACAGGTATTCGCTATGAATGTCTCTCAATGGTATTTGTCATAAATTACCAGCAGCAGTGCTGATAGTGTATTTGTCCCATTCGACCTGCAGGTATTCGCTACAGGTGTCTCTCAATGATATTTGTCATAAATTGCCACCAGCAGTGCTGATAGTTTATTACGATGCTGGCACGTCCTTCAAGCGACCCCCGCCTCGCGCGCCTCACAGGCTGGATCTCATTGCCTGCAGACAGCAGTAATTACGTCAGTAGTCCGCACTGTACAACGGCAGTAGTACTATTACGGGGGACCATAGTAAATAGGACCAAATACTGTTAGAAAATATCGGGAAATATATAGGTTTCGGTGTCTGCAGTAGGTTCTATTGTGTCTACACTAGGTCCTATTAACTATGGTCCCAATATTGTTACGCGTAGCATAAATAGGGAAATACGTAGGTTTTGGTGTCTACAGTAGGTTATATTGTGTCTACAGTAGGTCCTATTAACTATGGTCCCCCGTAATAAGAGTACTCCCCATCATATATTCCGAAGAAAGGGTACAAACTATTACTCTTTTTAATAGTACCGTTTTATCTGCTGTGCTACCAGTATACTTAATAGTCGTTGTTAAAAGCGGTGGCGACCGCAGCAGCAGCAACAGCAGCAGCGGCGGCGGCGGCGGCAGCAGCAGCAGCAGCAAGCAATACAGCAGTCGCCATTGATTTTTAAGCGGGTACGACTCAAGACTTTCGTGCGTCACTCGTCTTTGATCGGCGCGTTCCAGCCATGCTCTCTCAAAGAAGGGGGGAAATGAAGCAGTTCCGACGAACGCTGTCGGGAGGAAGGAAGGGAGGGAAGGAGGGGGGGGGGGCTGAGGCTAATATACCGTATGATAGAGCACGCAAGCTAACACATGCCCTCGAACGAGCAACACACATACAGGATAACACACCGCCTCGAACAATTTTCCAGAGCTTTTTTTCTCGACAACGAGGAGAGTAGAAACCAAACGCAGAGCGATGCGTCTATGGAAAGATATTCACGAGACCTTTCCAACACAATCTTTTTCGTTTTTTTGTTTTTTGTTTGTTTCCCGCTTTTTTCTGGAGAACCTCGGCTCGGAAAATCCTCCCATTGGCGTGTTATCTTGCGTGTTGTCAGTATGCGGTAGTATTGGCGATGACCATGCTTTTTTATGTTTTGCTGCAGCAGTCAGCAGTGCGCATTCGCTACGCATCCTTTACGGCGGCAGTAAGTAGTAGCAGTATTTCGTCGGATCTCGCCCTCGGCCGGAGGGAGTCTCCTTCCCCCCCCCTGATTTGAAATCTTGCAGTCCCGGACGTTCCTGCGTATGATGGTGGCATGTTTTTGTGTGTGTCATG
>JAYJME010003732.1:0-11747 GCA_036873775.1 Costaria costata | reverse complement strand
TTCTTCTCCTCTTCCTCCTCCTCCTCCTCCTCCTCCTCCTCCTCCTCCCCCTCTTCCTCCTCCTCCGTTACACCGTTTGTTTAGGGTCTACCGCATACAATCCGTGACGTTGCTGTCCGAGTTGTTCACGCTTGAGGCGGCAAACGTTAGCAAGGACTATGGCTCACTTCATGACACCACTGTTGTACACCGGGGGGGCTTCGGAGTTTCCGCATCTGCTGTTGTTGATGACGTTCAGCTGACCTCGGAAGCTGCTCCCGGCATGCGAGCGTCCGACATAAAAAAACGGGTGACAGAGGTTGGTGTCGAGAAATGAGGCCACGGCTCCCCGCGATGAGAACCCTGTCCCCCATTGGAAAGCGACATGTCGGCGAGTGCTATATACTCTGTATATATTTGGAAGCACACCATGAAATGGTATTTCGGGTTTCTGTCTGATCGACGTCTCGAAACGGTTGTTGCCGGAACAAAGCTAGCTCTACACCCTCATGGGTGGCACTCCATCTGGACAGCTACAGTTTGCCGACATGGCTGGTGGTGACATAGCCTTCTAGATTCTACGTGTTGGGATGAAGAGTAAAAGCTTCGAATTGAAGCAAAGGTACTGGTGTTATGCCTTGCTGGAAAAGTTCAGGCTCACGGTTGGGTGGAACATTAGCCACAGGTGCCCGACAATGACGGCGATCGCATGTGGCTGAACTACACGATAACTGGCAGAGTGGGACAGGCCATACATTGCATTGTGTAGGAGCGCGCCACAATTGGTTGTGATACTGTCTTAACGATTTGTGTATATGCACCTTAATTCTAGTGTTTACGTGTGGGCGACAACGGTCCCAGCTCCATTTGAATCTTGCCGAATATTTGCCGCAATCTGATCCTCCATGTATCGACCCTACTGCAGCTCAAACCGTTGCTAGGGTGAAGCTATACCGCTGACATAAACCCCGAGCAATAAAGAGAGGCGACCTACGTCATGGAACCAAGAAAACATCCACACTAAGTTGCAGCTGCAACCTCGTAGACTTCAGGAACAGTTGGAGATAGTTGAATACATACGTGGCACGGACAACACCCCGCCCGTCCGGACCATATTGTGTTCGCACCTCATGTTGGAGGTGGAGCCTTCGTTGCTGATTACGCAGCCGCGGGCGATTGCTGGGTCACTCGAACTCGAGCGGTCGAACGTCGCGGTCGTTGAAAACCTGACAAAACAAACACGAGTCACCACATAATCTTAGACGCGTGCTACGAGAATGGCTGCAGTGTCTGGACAATGGGGCTCCTCAACCCAAAATCGTCGGTATGTCCTTTTTTGTGTCGCAATATTATGTTTTTGTATGCCTTGGTCACGCTTTTTTTCCTCGGGTTGCAATTTTGGTTTACTTTAAGTCAGTCTGTGGGACACGCACAGAGCTCCTAAAGTGTGAAGCACAAAAAACGATTGGCTGCACCTCTATCGTAGCCGCAGGTGTCTTTGGGTATCATATAGCGTTCCCTCTGCTGACTGACGACGGAGAGCGAGTATTCTGGAAACGGTTGAATGATGGCATCTGCGCCGTCCAGCTCCTGAACGTGTAACAATGAAGACGGCGGGAACAACAAAACATTGCGTGCACTCACCTCACGAATCCACTCTCGTTTATGATACTGACAAAATCGTTTGCTCGGAAAGTCGTTTCCCCACGGAACCTGCCCGATCAACAAACGATAGACGCGGTTACAGGCGGAGTTGGATGAGTAAACCACTTGCGCCATATCTGTCGGATTCAAACAAAAGGCGACGTATGGGCCATTCGCGAAAGGAGAAATGTACCCTTCCGCGTACAGCTGTTAATTTACACAATAACATTGAGTGAGTTGACGTACACACGTCCGATTTGGGGGGAGTTCAGATAGCACACGTCTGTGCGACCAACTGTGGTCGTGCTCTGCACGAGCATTCGTCACGAGTGCTGTGTCGACGTCAAGAGCGAGGCATACATGGAAACAAACGTATTCCCCCTCGCGCGAGTCACACTTGAATCACATATCAACCAGCTGTTTAACGACCCGATCATACGACGGGGAACATATGTTAACGGGGGTTGATTTTGAAGCGCGGTGGATATTGAAGAATGTGGTTATTTTGAGGCTGGACAGAGAAGGGAACGGGGACAATGGTTAGTGAACACGGAAGAAACAAGCCTTCCTGCGTATCCGACCAACGTACCTGAAGCCCATACCTGACGCGTGCTACGATAGAGGTTGCACTTTTTGGCGTTTTAGTTTCTGAGTAACGGGGCTCCTTAGCCCAAGACCGTTCGAATGCCAATCTTGTTTAGCAATGTGATATTGGTTTAGTCTAGCCTTTTGGGTTAGCTCATCGGGCTGCCCTTCCAGTTTGATCAAAAACAGTTTTCGGGTGTGATATGGAGCTCCTAAAGTGAAGAGCCTCAGAAAAAAAAAGGTTGCACCTCTATCGTAGCATGGGACTGGCCTCGTATCAAGAAAAAATGATCGCCTTGTATGTACGGTATAAACCAAATCGGTGTACCGTAGCCTTGGAATTTCACCAAATACCATACCCGTAAAATAAACCAAATCGGTATACCGCATCCTTGGAATTTTACCGAATACCGTACCCGTAAAACTACCTACGAGTACCCTACTAAGCACACCCTTGGTTGTTTGTATGCGCGCGCTCTCAGATCAATTCGGGAGATGTGGAAGAGGTGGACGGGCTGTTCCATGATGCGAAGGCATCGGCGCAGCTCCTCACGGACGATGCGGAGGGTTACCTGCACTAGTCTGGCCAATCAGAAGGCGGCGGGCACGTGGTCCCTTTTTCTTTGCGCTAGTTTGATCAGACAGAAGGCGGCGGGCACGTAAAGCCTTTCTCTCTGCGCTAGTTTGACTAATGAGAAGGCTGTGGACGCCGTACCTTAGTCCCTTGCTCTTTGCACTAGTTTGACCGATCAGAAAGCTGCGGGCACGTAACCCATTTTGTCTCTGCGCTAGTTGACTAATCAGAAAGCTGTGGACACGTAATCCGTTTCTCTCTATACTGGTTGACCAATGAGAGAGCTGCGGGCACGTATTCCCTTTTTCTCTGCGCTGGTTTGACCAATCAGAAGGCTGTGGGCAAGTGTTCCCTTTCTCCCTGTACTAGTTGACCAATCAGAACGTTGTAGGCACGTAGTCCCTTTCTCTCTGCGCTACTGTAGTTGACCAGTCAGAAGGCTGTGGGCATTAGTGTTTTTTTCTCTGCACTAGGTTGACAAACGAGAAGTCTGCGTCCGTTTCTGTCTGCGCTAGCTTGACCAATCAGAATATTACGAGCACGTACGAGGTAGTCCCTTTCTCTCTGCTCTGGTCTACGGCCATGGGGTTGTCGCAAAAGAAACGAGGCCCTGTTACGTGTCAAATACTGTAGCTACCTAGGTTTGTCGCGAAATAAAAGAGCTGCCTTGTGTCTCGCCAGGGTTGTTAATTACACGAGCCATCTTCTGTCTGGTTAACTAGAGTTGTCGCAAAATATATGAGTTCCTTTTTTTCCGTCGTGGTGTGATGTCGCACGCATGCATGCATCTTCGTCGTGGGTCATGGAAGGCATGTTTTATGATTGTGCTGTGTGATTTTTCTATTTGCCGACGGCCTACCGACAGCGAAGCTCGCTGGCAGGGAATACGTTTGCATCTATATCTGCATCGGTGGATAAAGTCGAAACGGAGTCTGCGCAGCAAGTAAGTCTGTGTAGGATGGCAATTTTGAGTCGGAGGCGGGGCTTGAGTCTGAAAGGACTCGGCGCAGCAAGGGAGTTCGAGTGCAAAATAAGTTTGATTGAGTCGAAGGGGGGCTTGAATCGGATTGGAGCTGCGCAGCCTCGGCGCAGCAGGCGTCCCCCCCCCCCCATCTAAATATGTATATGCTGTGTCGTTGAATATCACTCTTGGGCGGAAATGTTAGGAAAGCTGGGATATAAATATGAAGACCAAACGCTCCCTTCATTTTCCATCCGGAGGGGTGTTGGCCTGCGAAATATCGTGTCACTTCTTGCTGCCATTTAGATTCCAACGGAAATTACACTATTAATAGCATGGTATAATCATGGATGGATCCAACAATCGAACAGCCACGCACCATGCTGTGTGTGTGACCACGAATCCTCTGATTGATGATGCTCTTTGCTTCGAAGTCTGTTTGCCACAGAATCTGATCGTGTACGAATCGGTACGGATCCTGTGGCTGCGTGCTGGGTGTCTTTTCGGACAACGGAGGGCTGATTCTTTTACTGCCCCAAAAAAATACCCCCACTATTTCCAAGTAGTTTTGTCCCCAAAAAACGTTTCCGGCTCTTAAAAGTTTTGTTTTACTACCGCAAAAAAGTATCCCACACTATATCCAAGTACGTACTCACAACTGACGTTTTTCAACTTTTTTACAAAAAGTACTCTTGTCCCCAAAAACCGTTTCCGGCCCTATAGGGAGGGGTTAAATGGCCTACCAGGTAGGTCTTTCATTGCAGATACCTCGTAGATTCCTGATCTGTACCAGTATGTTATGATCTAGCTTATGTTGCCGGGTGGCAGCCGTACGAGGTATAGTCTGCATGATCTACCACATGTCTCCTGGGTTGGATACGTACAACAGTACAGTACACACTATACAGATCCCGCACAACATCTGATAACGGCAGGTTAGGATTTAAATGAGCTAGATCGTGATCTGTCCGGTGTGTGATATCTTTGATGAGAGAACATAAACACGTACATATTCATACATACTCGCAGAAAGTGCACGCTGCAGGAGGACTTCAATTAATAGCGAGAGGACTACTGTACTGCTGTAGCTACTTATTCCCAGGCTGTTTTGAGTACACCTACGCACCCGTGCGAGCTCTTGGTGGGATTGATTGGAGTTTCAAGCGGGACACCCTCGCCGAGAAAATGGCGACGTGGCTGGGTGTGTGTAGTCACCGAGACGATCTGCAACAACTGGCCTTCACTATACGAGTATTCGTATTCCTTTCCTACTCTGGCATGGATCCTCCGTCCCGTCCCCCCACGACGCTCACCACTGTACCAGCTGGAGGATGGACCAGTGGTGAAAAAACGTTCGTTACCTTTTACCCTTGCTCTACCCTCAAAGATACCCAGGTAGAAGATTAAAAAAAATCCGTCATATTTCGTACCAGGTACATGTACCGTACCACAGGGTATCACATACAAGGTATCGCCCGGGCACCACATAGAACATACCACCAGTACTCGTATGATACGGTACGAAGTGCGGACAGGTATCATACCTCTGGTAAGCCGAGTAAGCTGTTGTTGCACGGGATACCGGCACAAGCTACGTATGATTTCAAATCTCCGTACAGCAGCCAGAGCACACACAGCAGCAGCAGTCCGTAAATTCCTTCTTTTTTTGTAAATCCTTCTTTTTTGTTTGAAACAAATAATTCCTTCTTGTCGGGACGATTTATTTCATGATACCAGGTACGACACCTGGTATTTCATCCACGTATGATACGTACCAGGTATGATACTCGTACTACGGAAAAAATACGTGGAATCAAGAACAACGAACGCAGGAACGAACAAGAACAAACGCCAAAGAACAGCTATATACGAATACCAACCCCGCTCACAACGAAACCACACGAAGCCTTCTCTTCCTGCCCTCCGCGACTGCGACCACATACTCAGGCACACAGAGCCCTGCTGACCATCGAGCCCTGCACGTAGCTCCTACCAGCATAAGACAGGCAGTCACAGTAGCGGCGGTGGGTGTGAAAGGAGGCAAAGCTATACTGTGCATCCTATCCGCGCATCTTCACAGCATGCGATATCCATCGCTTCTGCTCCTCCTCCTTCTGGCGGGGCTGGGGCTAAACCGCAATGGTCATGGCGGCGGTGCTTCAGCTCAGAGTACCTCGGCAGCCGTTCAGGTCGACCTCCAACCATGTTTCATCACCGCGACGACAATCGTGAGTCACATCCTTCAGCTCTCAGTTTGTTGCGTGTTCTTTCTTGCGTCTGTCTGTGCTTGCTTGTTGTGGTACGAGTATGTATGATATGTATGAATATTTGTCTCCGTGCTTTATGGTACGAAGATGGGTTGGTTACTGCTGTCTTCGTACGAGTTTTGTTTCGAGGCTTCTTTCAAAAATATATGGTACTAGAAGGGTCGCCTTACATTGCACTTCTTCTTGCTGTGCAGCGGAAACTTTTGCGTAGTAGTAGCAGGAGAGCCCCAGCCGAGATCGATCAAGCTTTGTGAGATGATGATGTCAGATGATGACGATGCTTCCCCCTTTATGAAGGCAACTACACGTGCGTGCGCGTATGCACGTGTCCACCTTCTCGAAGAAGACCATCTATCTTTCTGCTTCGTATCTGATTTGCTGTGCACCAAGATATACGAGATGCTTACAGTAGTACCTCGGCAAGGGAATATCGGAAACCCAAAAAATCAGGATCCAAACCCTAGGCAGAACATATGATGACAGGGCGGATGATGCGAGAGCTCGTCAAGATGCGCCGTCCTATGATAAAGGTTTACACCGAGAATGTTCGTGCGTCGACACATATATATGTACGATACACCTATAATACCTGTATGACATGAGCAGATGTGCATGCCTCAATCTACGAGGGCGAAAGTGGGCGCGCTTTCCTCCTTTACGTGCGTGTCTGACGTGTGTCTCTTACTCTTTACTACTACTATTATTGTTGTAATACTGTAGACAGAACACCGAGTGTTTGTTTTCGTTTGGCTTTTTTTTCCGTGACACTGATTGAAGCACTGCTGTACTTCTTCTAGAATCTGCTGTGACTCACAACGGCAATCCTCGTGCTGTTGGTCGATTTGTTTTGGTTGGTGTACGGTTTGCTCATTGGTCGGATGATTTCGCTTCGTTCCAGGGCTTTGCCTTTTTGGATTACAGTAGGTTTACTAGGGCACGCATGCATAATGTACATACACATGCACATAATACATCCTTTTCACAAGAGGCGCCAAAAAGGCGCCCGACCACCCGAGCAACACGCGGGTCCGTGTAGAAACCACATCGAAGTTTCCCCCCTCTTACGCATTTGAAGGCAGCCATGCGGATTATGGCTGGCTGTGAATATTAATATATTTATGTTTTTGGAGGCCTGGGCGACGGGCGCCCAACCGCCGTTCGAAAGCGGGACGACGGCTTGGTTTGGCCGCGGTCTCTCAGAACTCGAAATAATACAATTATTTTTTGGTTTTCTGTTGTCTGGGTGGTGAGAAGCAAGAGACACAGGCCCACCCGAATAATCTAACTAGGCCGTGCCCAGCTAAAGCACAGCAGCTTGTAAATATGAGTATTAACCACTCAATCGGTGGAACTCACAGCTGAGGTATTTCTAACAACTCATTCATACGGCCTCACCAACAGGCCCCGCCGCCTGTGTTGGGCGGTGGCGGGGCCACAATGTCATTCGTACTGCTGCCGTAACTGGATGGCAAACACTGATGATGATGACGACGTTTGCTGCTGTCATAATATATGTGATGATGATGCTCCTTGCATAATACAATCGAGGATGTGAAATCGGGACTGGCCTAAAAGGTACCTGGTAAACAGCTGCGCTTTGCTAGATGCGGTCGACAGGAACCGCATACATACATGTGTGTGTTGAGCCCGAAACGAGCACGCGGCAGTTGACGTCGATGGTGCCATTACGGTACATCCTCTATCGTGCTGCATTACCGTGCACAGCGAGTGTTCTTGCCGACACGCCTGACTGTAAACGACCTGACTCGGGAATACGACGTTTTGTTTTCTGACTGCTGTGGTGCTGCTTGCTGTGAACAGACAGCCGATGATACACCTTCAGCGTACGTTTTCCTCGAGCTGTTCAAGGGGATGTGGGCATCTTCGATCAAGGTACGTTTACGCCCTGTTTACGTATGCACATGCTACCACAGTACTGATGTACAGTTAATATTACGGGGGACCATAGCTAATAGGACCTACTGTGCTGTAGACCCAATAGGACCTACTGTAGACACCAACACCTACGTATGTATTTCCCTATTTTTGCCAACAATATGTGATCCATAGTTAATAGGACCTACTGTAGACACCATAAAACCTACTACTGTAGATACCAAAACCTATATATTTCCCTATTTTTGCTAACAATACTTGTTCCTTTTTTTTTTACCATGGTCCCCCGTAAATAGTGCATGATATGATACAATTGCACAGCAGTAGTACAAGTACCAGGCACTAATATACACAGCGTTGGTCGGGCAGTAGTACGTACGAGTACTGCTTATCGCCCCATATCCCTTCTTCAGAGTTCAATGTCCACACCGTTTTTGAGAGATAGAGACCCTGAAAAATTGCACGTGTTCAATTTTTAATTTTAGTGTTGTTCGTGAGATATTCGATATTTGGGCTTTTGTATTTTTCGGGATATTTGGGTCTTAACCCTTTCACTACCGCAAAAAACTATCCCACACTATTTCCAAGTAGTTTTGTCCCTGAAAAAACGTTTCCGGCTCTAAAGATCCCACAATTCCAGCGAAAAAACAACAAAACATTCATGAAGCATTCGGCAGGGGCACATTAAGCACGTGTGCAAAATTTCAGGGTCTGTATATCTCTCAAGAACGGCGTGGGCTTTTGGACGTTTGTCCGGTAAACGTGAAAAAAATTACGGCTTCGCCCGGTGCTTACTTGGTTTCAATGAAAATTCGATTTTTGGCGTCAAATATTCCAACTACGCAGTCAGTTCTTCGGATATTTGCGTGGAACTGTTTACAAACATGCCTTGGCGCAGCTGGAAACGGCTCGTTCAGAAAAAAGTGCCGACGCTAGATACGCCTCGTCTGAAACCACTCAGTCTTAATTTCACCTCTGTCCGGCGTGCACTTGCCAAAATCGGCGAACATCGATTAAAAACGGCCAAAATGATCAAAATTGGGTCAATTCTGATCAAAAACTATTCAAGAATTTTGGCTCGGACTCTTTTTTGTTTCTGTGAGTACCTCCTTTGTCTAATACCTGGTACGTAAATTCAATGATCCCAGCTATAATATAGCATCAATAACGCCCGCGTTAGGGAGATACGATATATATTAAAAAAATATCACCCTCAAAACCGACTTTACATTATTGGTACAGTAGTTGATCCGACTTCGATTGTCCCCGTGGGGACGCTGCAGGGTTGTCTACGTCCATAGCCAGTTGCGCCCGGCGTAGCTCCCCCGGGTGCTTTTCGGTAGTATGTGCTTCGCGAGCACCTTGAACAACTTAAATGTATGCGGACATTTTAATATATGTAACATTTACCTGCGACTACAGCGAGCATTAGAAAAAGTACTGCCTTTCCGTGCCCAGCCGACGCTGTTCCAACGTGATTTCACCGGGCGCGTCTTCTCTCCCCTTTCAAACTATCCACCCCCGGCGTGTCACGTCAAAATTAATTGTTTTGTCCGCCCTCCCCTCCTCTCCCGATCTTGCCCCCGGACACTTGCGGTATCATCACACGGCGAAAGACTCTGGACACTGTTACGGCCTCCACCGACCTGAATGTTGAACTGTATGAGGTCACGGCGGACAACACGGTCGACAACCCCCACGGCCTGTGCAGCGTGATCTTCGTGGGCACAGAGATGTCTGACGACCAGCTCCTTGTCCTGACGGCGTACTCCCAAACATTCCAGGTGTGTCTGTTGGCTCGTATGATAGCGTGTGCAGTGGTTTGGCTGACACAGTTTGCATACAGTTTACACGTGGTAAAATGTGGCACAGCAGTCTTGATTGCGCCAAAAGTACGGCGAGCGAGCGTTTTTGTATATTGCAGGTATCCCATTTTTGGCTCCAGAGATCTAGGCTAAAGTTCCCAACCTTTTTTTGCTATTTTGCGGTTGGTTACTGTTTCAATAACATGCATACCACGATGGGTTTCTTCGTACTTCTGTACGCTGTACGTAGTGTAGGAGTGTTAATTCCTGTAAGTTTGTGCTGCGCATCGATGTCGGATGGGAAACACTCAGATAAAGATATGAGTAGGGTAATAAATAGAACCAGGCTACGTAGTCTTATACAAGTAGGTCTGCTTCGTATTGTATGCTGCGCGTTGAAACACGCGCGCAGCAGCAACCAACGAGCCATTTATATGGGCAGTTGGTTTTTTTTTTCGATGCTTCGTTGAGCGGGCTTATTGGGGGGGGGGGTCTACTTTGGTAGAGGCAGGAGGTGGAAGTCAGCACGTTGGTTTTAGGAAGCTTGCTTGTTGCTCACCAAGTAGTTGTTGGTTGTCGTCGTTCTAGGTTGTCATTTGGTAGGGCTGGGCACTGGCACAGTATGTACTGGCAGTAGCAATCTACTGGCAGTAGTAATCTACTGATTTATCCGGCCAGTATATTCGCCAGTAGTTTTTACATTACGCACGCCCAAAAAACACGCCATATAATAGTACGGAAATCCTCCAAATACGTTTCGGGAGGATGGAGGAACGTTACTCGGCCAGCATACTGCTGCAATCCAGTATACTGATTGCTTTCTTTGACAGTATAATCGCTACTGACTGAGCCAGCCAGTGCCCAGCCCTATCATTTGGTCTGCATTTATTTGCTGCTTTTTCGAGGTTTCTGCCTCATTTTTTTGTGATTTGACACTCACGCTGCACGTTGTCAGGTGGCAAGTTACGACCACAACAACAGCATGAACCTATCGTTGTGCTACGTAACCGTTCCTTCTTCCGTCGCGTAACCGAACCCCCCGACGATGTTGATGTAGTCAGGCGTACCGCGTCTCCATAGGACAAAGCACTTCGAATTAAAGTTGAATGTTTTTTTTAAGGTACTAAAAGGCCTAACTACCATTAAGAAAGGATGACAACTGCCCCTCTCTCGGTATGGCGAGGTTCCCCTCGTAGTGCACCCGACCCCCCCCCCCCCCCCCGCCGAATGTATGACAGGGGGGTACTATACACTCACCCATAGTTTGCACGGATGGCTCGAAAACGAGAGAAGGGATCAACCCGAACATACTTTTTTTTATGAAGTGTAAATGTACCAGGTACTACTACGAATAAAATTACACCGGGAGCCATATTTTAGCGTACCTCGTGTCTCTGCAGTGATGTACAGCGGTTCGCGACGACACCACTAGATAATGTCTTATTTTGGGCCGAGTTCGAATTGTAGTGTGAGGGAGGGTGTTTCCGACACCGTCTTCAGTGTAACTTTTGGGTTTCTTCATGTTTCGTGCAAAATTCGAGCCAAAACTAGGAACGCCCCATTTCTTAACCCTGTCGCGTATTGTATTACTTTTTTTTCTGGGGGGAGGCGATGTGCAGTCCATCCGCCGTGTTCTCTAGGCAGAGCTCCATGTTTCGTGAACCGACGCGCCCATTGTACTCACAACACAGAATTTGGCACAGACAGCGGCCTAAGCGTCGCTCGGGCTGCAAATCGTAAAGCTAGCTTAAGATGGCATCTCTATACATACGCACCAGTACCAGGTATTTAGTGGGTTTGCTTTGGAGTTTCTTCTTCATTCCATAGCTGTTTATGAGTGATCAACGATTTCATGTATGCTGCACATTGTGTGATGGCCAAAATTTAATTAGAAGGGCTGGGCCCTGGCCAGCCAGTACGCTGCACCCGAACAGTGCAATGTGTCGGCGAAGCCGAGAGCGGTCGCGGGGGGGGGGGGGGGGGGGGGGGGGGGGGGGGGGGGGGGGGGGGGGGGGGGGGGGGGGGGGGGGGGGGGG
>JAYJME010003730.1:0-11748 GCA_036873775.1 Costaria costata | reverse complement strand
TTTGGTATAGCCATCAAAAGTACTGGTAGTACTATTGTCGGTGAGTAGAATAGATCACACTGGGAGCGCGCCCTTCAAATTGGTGCCCCCGGTGAGGAGTGATTTTTCATTCTAAAAACTTACTTTATCTTATGAATTCAAGAAACTCTAGAAAATTGGACTTTAGCTGATTTCCAATTTTTACCAATTTTTCAAGTGGAATATTTGTGTGTGGACAAAAACACTACATAATACTCTAACTTTTTCTGATACTTAAACTTTTTCTAATACTCTAATTTTTTCCGATACTTTAACTTTTTCCGATACTCTAACTTTTTACTACATACGAAGTGTTTGACACTTGTAAAATTTTAAGAAAGAACTTTACAAAATTCAAATTTTTTGATTTTTTTTATCCATTACTCTCAGTCGTACCGGCCATTCGTCGTTGGTGACATATCTTGCAAATCTAAAACTCTTTCTTTGCTTTGGTAAGGACTGAGTAGCCGATTGTCGCAGGTGTTTTGAACTTCGTTGTGAACTTCCGTTGTGAGCTTATTCATTGCATATCTGCGATACTATTTGCTGCATAAGTTATTTGTAGTGATCTATAGTTTCGAAGAGGTAGACACGAGTACTCTGGAGGGACAGGAAGTACATGGATTTTCTTTTCAGACCACCGAAAATTAAAATATCTGTAAATTATTTTGAAAATTTTGTAAAGTTGGGTACCAATTTGAGAACATAGCCGATTTCAAGAAGTGACTTGAGAAATTTTCAAAAAGAAAGTTTTTCAAAATTTATTTTTTGGAAAAAGCTATTCGGATATTTTTACGGAATAAGAGGGACAGAGTGTTAGGAAATTTTTATACTTCCGTTTTTCAATTTTATCTTTGCTGTTTAATGCAATTGTCCTTTGAAAATTTCGCTGTTTTTCTCACTACCTAAGTAGGGAAGATCAGTGTGACGTGCACGGCAGGAAGGATAAACTTGAGAAATATCTAAGAATCTTTTTCTTCAAAATTTTAATAATGGAATGTCTCCACCAAGGGGCCGTTTCACTAGACTAATTAACGATTACAAATTACCTCCATTACCTGACATAAGAGCTTGTAAGTTATCCTATTTACCGTCTGCAAATTTGGTCATAATTTTGATAGTTGCATTGATATTTTTGTATATCTGGACATCGATAGAGGCTTTCTATGGTGGAATAAAAGATTTATTTCGTTCACTGTGGCCTTTCTAAAGAGATGGATTGTTTTGCGTGCGTTTAGGGTTAAAACCACCATCGGCACTGTTACCTTGAGGCTACAACGTAATCATTTTTCATTGCATGTTGAAATCTAAGATGTAATACGGATGGTCGCATAAATACTCTGACGTGGTAGGAAGTAAAGTAGGAACTAGATAGCAATCCGAGTCAAAGTCCTGTTTAGGCAAGGGCACACTGAACGAAGCCTGGTCACAAGTAAACTTCAAGGGTGGCAATAAGATTATAGACAGCCGGGTCACAAGTAAACTTCAAGGGAAACAATAGGATACCGACGTCCTATTGATCCTAGGCTGGAGTGAACGTACCAAGGGCATCTCGCGACGTCTTATTGATCCTAGGCTGGGGTGAACGTACCAAGGGCATTTTTAAGCAAGTAACAACGTAAAAATTGTTTTGGCATTACACCATAGGAGTTTCCGTGTTCTGTACGGGGATTATCAGTAGTAACTAATCAGTAGTATATTTAAGGGAAAAGACGAAGAGGGACGAACTCGCTCTATTTCAGTTAACGAATTTAGGAGATTTGTATAATTTCAAAAAATTAATCATAGAGATAATTTCTATTTTTATCAGTGAGCAGAGGGTTTGCTAATTTCGATATGGCTGATCCAGAAAATGGAGGGGAAGGACCGCCCTTTGAACCGGACGCCCCTAACCCTTTCCCTGGTGAGGATCCCGACCCACAAGTCGAGAACCCGCCAGTGGAGGATCTTGACGCGGCCGCAGCCGCAGCCGCAGCAGATGCCGCTGCCGCTGAAGCCGCTGCCATTGAAGCAGCAAACGCCGCCGCCGCCGCCGCCGTTGCTGCCGCTGCAGCAGCAGCAGCAGCCGGAGGAGGAGCAGGGGGCGGAGGAGGTAATCCTCCACCGCAGGCAGGGGACCCGGACGAGGGGGATCCCCCACCTAACCCTGAACCTGGCGACAACGACGGAGACGAACCAGCTGATGACCCAGGCGAGGGAGGAAATCCGGGTGATGGCCCAGGTGATGGTGATTTACCAGGCCCAGGCCAAGGTAATCAACCACCACCAATGCCTCCTGGAGGAGCTAACCCAAATCCTGGCGGACCGCAGGTCCCGAATCCAGGACCTAACAACCCGAATCCTGGAGGCAACCCACCGCCACCGCAAGGAGGACGACGAGGCGTTCCACCGAATCAAAATGGCGCAAATAACAACCGTGGACAAGCCCCAGGAGGCGGCAACACAGGTAGGGCTGATATCCAGAAATTATTAACTATGAATAAGCAGGTAGACAATCCAGACGCTTACCAGCAGGTACAGATGTTAGCGGAAACGGTGGCTCTTACGATGGACAATTTGTCTAAGTTTGTAGCTGAACCGGTTCCAGATAAGCTCGCTATGATCAATACATTCAAGGCTTTAGCTCCAGTAGTACAAAAGGTACAAAAGGAAGCTACAGCTAGCCATGCTAGAGCTCAAAATAGCCTTAATGCAGGCGCTATGTCCGATATTCCGCCAGATTGTGTGGAAACTAAGGATTTACCGTTAATGCATAAAACTAACATTGTAGCTTTTGGTAAGGATGACAGGGTTAAATTAACAGCTAGGTGTAGAGAGTTTATAAGACAAGTTTTCAGCGCATCCGATAAATTGTCTCATAGGCAGATTAAATTAATGTTTTTAAGACACACTACTGGTAGGGCAAATGCTTTATTATATGATTTGAATCGCGATGGAGCTGACCTCGAGGGATTTATAAGAGCCTTAGAAGCTGATTATGCACAACTGTGTACAGCTGAAGAAGCTCATGTCAAACTCGGATCTATCGAATTTGATCCTGAGACTCAGACCATCAATGAATTAGCCCAAACCATTAGGAGTTTTGCGCAAATGGCTACCAGGCACGACCCTGAAGCTACGAAGTTAATTAACGAAAGAACTTTAGCTAAGCAAACTTTAACTCGCTGTTTACCAGTTCAGTTAAGGTTAGCAGTAGAAAAAGAACAACGAAGATTATCTTCTTTGGGACGACCTATCTGGCCATTTTCTGAATTTACCATACAAGTTGAGAATATTAGGCTACAGCTGGAAGTAGAACAGAAAGGAAATAAAGTTCAAAAAGTGCAAGAACGCAAGCATTTTTTGGAAAACGAAGCATCTTCTGTAAGAATGGTTCGTAGTCAACAGCCTCGTATCCAGCAGATCCAGGAAGAGTATGTGACAAATGAGTACGATAATCAGAGATATTGTGGAATGGTCGATCAGATTGAGGATCACCCGTATCCTAATCAACCTCCACAAGGAGCTAGATTAGCTAGGCAGGGGCCTAGGAGTAGATCCGCAGCTAGACCCAGACCACCACAACAACAAGGAGGTCAGCAAAATTATCCGCAAAATCCACAATATCCTCAGCGCAGTCAAAGTTTCCCCAAAAATAGAGGAAACAGAGCGCCTTATCCCGCTCCAAATCCTACTGCTCTACCAGCTAAGGGTAATGTTAGAAATAAGATTAACTATTTGACCAACGTTAATGCAGGTTATAAACCAATGCAAGGAGCTCCACAATATCAGGGGCAGGGTAGAAGCTTTAGACCAGCAAATGCAAATCAAGGACAGTTTCACACTTTGGCATCTCTTAACATAGTGCCTGGAGAATGTATGCGTTGTGGCCTAGAGGGACACAAAGCATTCAAAGAAACTTCCGAGCTTTGTCCACTGGGGCAGAAACCTTTAACTTTCATTTGTCCAAAATGTAATAAGGGAGGTCATTTAGTCACCGATTGTCCATCTCCGCGTTTTGCAAAAAACTAGAGACGGCAGATCGAATAAATTATTTATTTCCACCCGATAAGAAAACTGCCATCTCAAAAAGTGTGGAAATCAGCGCATGTCAAGATAAAGAGAATGAATGTCCAGAACCAGAGGAGTTAAGTCCAGTCGGACCACCTCTTTTGGAAGCAAGAATAAATGGTATAAGAATGTTATTAGCAGCGGATACAGCAGCAGGTAGGTCAGTAATGGCATTAATTGTATTCAAAACTATGTATCCAGACGCAGCCGAAAGGGATAGTTTACTCAAATCTACTACGGTGAGATTAACGTCAGCTACAGGTCATGAATTACAAGTAGTAGGATATTTTGAAGCGAATATCGAGATAGGGAACTTGAAACCGTTCAAGCATCCTATTATCGTGTTCAAATCAAATACTCCAGAATTTCTTTTAGGTAATGATATCATTCGAGATAAGATTACAATAGATAAATCTCGTTTTGCTGTTATTGATACTGCTTACGGGGAAGAAAATATCCCGCTGACTTATAATGTTCCTACACAACCAATAGTATGTGTGACTCGTACAGAAGTTTTACCAGAACATAGATGTAGAATGCAGGCGAGAGTCACTCTGCAGAAGGACGACCAAGGTTGCGTAACCTTTGTCCCGGCTGACAGTTTAGAAAATCGCATTGCACATGTTTTTGGTAGAGATGATTTTGATCATCAAGTTAAGGAATCCGTTTCGTTGATTAATCCTGGACTAGATGTTGAAATTGTTTTAGAAAACCCTACTCCGGAAAAATTAGTTATTTTACCAGGGCAGGTCGTCGCGTTTTTAGATTGCTTTGACTCTAACGAAATCTACGAAGTCGTCAAGAGGGAGGTGCAAGTAAAAACGAAGACTGAATTTGTACAAAATGTTGATAGTATGAATGTAAAAGATAAAAATGTAGATAAAAATGAAATAAAAAATAATAAAAAACCACAAAAAACACAAAAACAGTCTAAGATTAATCAAATAGATGCGGAAGGACTTAAAGATTTAGTACAAGGGAGAGAGGACGGACTTTTACCCGATCCAGCAGGATACGATATAGAGCTCGATAACCGTTCTCTACCCAAAGATACAAAAATGAAGGAAGTAGATTTCGACGAAATCAAAACCAATCATTTAACACCACCACAGAAGCGCACTTTGTTTGCTGTGCTTGAAAAGAATCGGGGAGTTTTCGCTCGTAGTCAATATGATATAGGCTTGACCAACTTAGCATCATATAAAATAAATACGGGAGATAGCGAACCTGTAGTTCAACCCTACAGACCGATACCTTTTCGCTGGCTACCGCAAGTGAAAGAGAAATTGGAAGCCTTAGTAGACGCGGGAGTAATTGAAGAATCAAACTCAGCTTGGGCAGCAAATCTAGTATTTGTCCTTCGGAACGACAAATTACGAATTTGCACTGACCTGACTTCCGTGAATGCTCTAATGATCGACGTAAATCAGTGGCCGATTAATCATATCGCCGATTCATTTGAGAAGTTCGTAGGCTCCCTTTTCCGTTCATTGCTAGACTGTACAGCAGCATATTGGGCTATCCCGATAACAGATTTAGAATGTCAAAAGAAAACAGCATTCTACGGCCCAGGATGTCTTTATCACTGGAAGAGAGCACCTTTCGGACTTAAAGATATTCCCGCCATATACAATCAAATCATGTTCCAAATAGTAAAGAAGTTCGTAGACTTCTGTACTTTCTTCTTTGATGATATTGCAATCTTTTCCAATTCATTTGGAGAAGCATGCGAACATCTGGATATAGTACTTAATGCTATTAAGGAAGCAGGATTTAAACTATCACTTAAGAAATGCAGGTTTATAATTCCAAGTACGGAACCAATAGACTGGCTAGGATTCGTCATTAAAGATAATCTGATTCATACCGATCCTAAAAAGGTAAAAGCTATTTTGAGTATACCTCAACCAAAAACTAAGAAAGAATTACAAATGTTCTTGGGCTCATTGAATTATTTGGCCAGGCACATTCCAAACTTTGCACATTATGCCGCACCATTATGGGATGCAACGAGCGGAGTAAAGAAGGGAGCAATTGAATGGGGAGAAGCCCAGATTGTAGCCTTCCACACCGTCAAGCGTTTATTAATGGAAGCGCCAGCGTTACGAATGATTGATCATAATCGAGACTTCATTCTAACAACGGACGCGTCTGAATTTGCTAGAGGATGGTGTCTTTCTCAAAGATTTGACGAGGGCGAATTAGCCGTAGCCTATGGAAGCAAGAAATTTTCAAAGGAAGAACAGATTAATCTGACAATGCCAGAAAAAGAACTCGCAGCAGGAATTGCAGCCTTTGCAGCTTGCTATGCCTATCTTGTTGGGAAGAAATTTCTATGGAGAGTTGATGCTAAGGCATTGGTATTCATGAAGAAATTTCAAAAATCTCACACCAGAATAGCAAAGTTCGCACACTTAATGCAAGGTTACAGTTTCGACATCGAACATCAAGCTGCCGAAGATAACACTATGATGGCATTTGTTGACATGCTATCTAGGAGTCATGCTAACGATGATAAGAACAAAGCAATAAAAACCACGTATAAAGAACTCAAATACCCTATTTGGAATAAAATAACAGCACCACCATCGCTGCCGAAGAGGAAATTATCCTTAGAAGAATTTGATGAGTACGCGGAAAAATACTTGATGGCATTTGATAAAAAATACATACAAGGATATTTGCCCAATCCAGTTTCGTTGGACGAAATCCCTATGGAACCACCCAAAGCACCATCAATAAAAGTTGCTGACGTTCAACATATTCACGAACTACCGATCTCAAGCTTGGATGTAGCTATGGCGGAAATTCGGCGGATAAACGAAAAGCAGATGCCCAACCTCACTCTGACGGAATCGGGAATGAATTTAACTGACTTCGTCAAAGTTCAGAGGGCAGACTCCGAATTAGACTCACTATTTGAATTAGCTGAAAGTAATCGCCAAAAAGGAGAAGAGTACTACTTTATTAAACAAGGAATCCTAATGAGAAACATTAGCATTCACCCTGATTATACGATCCCAACAGTCGTTATACCGACAGTGCTTCGCGAACCAATTATGTCTTTCTATCATGGTTCATTACCAGGAACGCATATTGGACACAAAAAGGCAGTTCGTCAAATAAAACGAATATACTATTGGCCTAGTATGATCAAGGACATTAAGAAGTTTACTCAAAAATGTGTTTTATGCCTATATCACAAACCCTATACTGTAGCAAAACCATCTGCACACAGAACGAATCCACCTAGAGTACCCAATGAATTGGTCTCTATAGATTTGGTAGTAAATCTACCAAGGGCTTATGATGGAAGCAGACACATCCTTACAATGGTCGACGAATTCTCGAAATTTGCAATGGCTGTACCAATTCCAGACAAGTCGGGATTGACTGTAGCCAAAGCATTTATTAAGAATTGGTTCAGTATTTTCGGAATGCCGGAACGATGGCACTCAGATCAAGGTACAGATACAGATGCAGCTGTAGCTCAATATCTCGCTACCATTCTAAATTGCCAGAAATCCCGAACTCCATCTTATTCTCCACAAGCTAATGGAGCTTGTGAAGCTTTTAATAAATTATTAGGAGAATCTATTAAGATGCAGTTGACGCATTCTGATCTTAAGACATGGCCTATTATGATTCCTTTCTTAGTATCAGCCTATAATTCTACGACACATTCAAAAACGGAAAGCAGTCCCAACGAAATAACGTTTGGAAGAAATCCGTCGAACCAATTAATTCCTATTGTGGATTTTCAACATCCTATAATATCCAAGAGTGACTATCTATCTACTATTAGATTAGCTCAAGAATATTTTTGGGAAATTGCATCCAAAAATATGGAAAAACACCGAAAACATAGAGATCCAGAAACATTCAAATTGAATCCATTTGAAGTGGGTGATTTTGTTATGTTAAAAAACACAGACAAACCAGAAGAATCCAAACGTAAAGCACACTTGAAATGGTTAGGTCCATTTCGTGTCCTTAAGAAATATCCCAATTGTTTACTATTAATGCACTGGCAGCAAGAACCCTACATTTCTTCCTCCAGAATGTATCATCAGGGATTGCAACATCTACCATATAGAGTAAAGTTAGCACATCCCAACTTATGCAAACCTATGAAAATGCCAGTAGAGAGATCACCATTATATGACCCTCATCTAGCTCGGCACTTTCTTAAAGAATTAGGATATTCTAATGAATATTTGGATGACGTTGGAAAAGCCAAAACCAATGAAAACAATCCAGAAGCTTCTTCAGTACATTCATCGCATTCATCTGACTCAAGTTTTCCGGGAGATAGACCACCAGTAAGAATACGAATCAAACGACCCAACGCAAGAACTACTAGCGCAAGTTCAACGGGAAATGAAGAGTCTATCCACCCATCAGACAGCAGTCACGCGAGCAGCAAAAGGAAACCTCCTTCTCCATTGGTCACGGAGGCGGGCGAATCTCCTCTAGCTAGCAACAATAGCACTCGCAGCAGTAGCAACCAATCGATGAATATTGAAGAGGGGGATGAACAGGAAAATCCCATTAACTACGATGTTCTAGAAGATAATGATTCAAGTAATGGTTCGTCAGAATTTTTCTCTGTGGAACTAGACGAAGCAGGAGAAAATTTTGTTCCTGAAAATAATGAGAACGAGGCCATTAATTTTCAGACTGGAGAGTTCTATAGAGGATCTCCAGATTTACCATTAGCAGAAGGGGAGGAGCGTCAAAACCATGCACCCGCAACGAATGTCTCTTCACAAAGTAATTCATCGGGGATGAATCAGGGGGAGAATAGTGAAGGAAGAAGGGACAACAGAGCAGATGCAAATGATGACGTAAACTCGAGCCAAAGCAGTAGAAAAGAATACATAAAATACATCGATAAACGTATTCAATCTACAAATAAAGCTCTTAGGGATATAAAAAGTAGGAATTCTTTGATAAAAATCGACAGGAGAGCTGTTAATGATTATTTCAAAGAACACTATGAAAAAACCCCTAACCTAGATGGATCGTACATTCAGAATGAGGGAATCGAAGGCAGATGGAATCAAACAGGAGAAACATCTCTGAATCAATCTAGAACAAGCAGTTCAGCTAGCAGTCGCTACACACCAAAGAAATTATCCAGCAAAATGGACGAATCATTTAGGAAGTTACACGCAGAAGCTAGCAAAGTTTTGAGCAAAGAAGTAAATGCTGCGGAAAGAAAAGAACATACAGATCTAGAATGGGATGATCAAGGTATGTCGGGAGAAAATAGCAAATCCACCGACTCAGAGTACTTCGACTCTTTTCAAGAGCATAACGAGGAATTCGAGAAAAGTATGAACCTGAAAGAGCAACAATTAAGAGGCATTCAGGAGACCGAAGTTACTATGAGAGAGGTTTTGGAACCCAAGAAAAGGAAAGAAGACTTGGCTTATAGGGATCCGAAAGAATCATTGGCTCCTTCGTATAAACAAAGAGTTCATGAACCAATAGCAGGACCCAGTCAAGGAATTCTAGACTTTCAGGAAGAAAGCCACAGCAGGCTATCTAAGACAGTTGTTTCACCCCGAGAATACATTTTTGACCCAGGCAAAAGAACTGAAAATATTCAAGCTAGCGCATTTATGCCTGAAGTAATTTTAAATGAAGATGATGAGTTGGAACCATTATTACCCTATGGTGAATGGCAAAGAAAACGAATGCAAAGCAGAGACTCTATGGGAGTAGGATCACCCTTAATCCCCATATTGAAGAGCAGCATAAGAAACGCCGAATCCACTCAATCTTCTGCATCTAACATTACGAAAATACCACTAGGTAGTAAAGATGGTACACAATCAGCTAACGCGAAAGCCAAGGAGCTTCTGAGAAGAAGTGCTTATGGTGCTCGTGTTAGTCAAGCATCAGAACTTTCTAGTCAAAGTTCAAAATCAACCAGCACAAAAGCAAGTGGACGACCGATTATTGCTGCCAAGGCAGATGAAGCATTATATTCTGATTTTGATAAAGAAACGGAAAAGCTTCCTAGCAGCGCATGTACAACTAGATCGGGGAGAGTGAGTTCTGCTCCAGATCGATTTTCACACTCGAGCTATCCAGATCACAATCGCAGAAATAGAGCTAGTGAGAGGGAGGCGGAAACAAGTGTTAATCTATCATCAATTAGAGGGGAGAGCTCAGATTCAATTCGAGAAAGTCATCATGCAGCGCCAGCAGCCACCAGTAAAGGGAGGTCAACCATTAGCAGTTCTAGCACAATCTTTCCAAAGGAAACAACTACCGAATATAATACAGATACTGAATCGCAAAGTGATATCACTTCAACCATAAAAGAAACTGAAATCTCAGAAGAGGAAGCACAAATCAATAAGATTAATTCCCTTCGAAGATTACTCAGAGCTTTAGAATAATCCGAATAATATGTAAAATGTTCATATCGCAAGTCTCTACGATAAAGACTACTTTAGAACTTTATTGAGGAGCATGAGCTAAGTAGCATATAAGGACGGACAAAAATCATATTGGCACAGTATTATTCAATTCATCTAACGAGAAGCATTGAAGCTAAATATCAACAAGACAATATCAGGTAAATAATTCAGCAAGAAAAATGGAATCAACCAAGAATCAAGAAGGATACTCCGCCAGACTCACGAATGGAACGATGTTCAAAATGATTCAAAAGTGTATAGATTCAGACAATGCCGAGGGTTTGCAAAGACTTATAGACACCGTCTTGAAAGACCTTCCAGAACATCTTTTTCCGAACTATGAACTGGAAAGCGGGCATACACCATTGGGAACAGCTGTTTGGCACTTCAAGTTCAAATGTGTCAAGGTGCTGCTGGATCATCCAAGGATTAATGTCTATAAGACAAGAGGAGACGAAAACGCCAAAGATAGTGTCTCAGCAGTGACTCTGACCATGATGAGGTCTATGTACACTAGCAAGGCCGAATCTAGGAATTTGAGACTTCTCAAGATCCTTGCTGATCACCCAAAGGTCAATGTTAACAAGACGGCGGAAGAAGGATTGCCTCCTTTGCATATGGCCACCATGAATATGTCCACTGCATATTTGAAGTATCTACTCTCAAGGACTGACATAGATCTGGAAGTGCTTAGTAAGAAAGAGGAAACTTGTGTCGGAATGGCAATTCGACTCCAGAGACTCGAGCATCTCAAGATTTTGCTAAGTCATCCGGAGATGGAAATGAATCCAGATAGTAAGCTCATTCCGGGACTAGTTCCGAGGCTCAGCGCCAGAAGACTGATAGTATTTTTTCACTGTGTGGAACAAAGAAGATCCAAAATGGTGGGAATGCTATTGGCAGCTGGAGTTGATCCGAACAATACTAAGAGGTATGGACCCACCGCAGTCTGGAGCCCATACATATCCAACTATATGAGTCTACAGCATGACAAAGAAGAACATCATCTAGAGCTTAGAATGGAAATTGCGAATCGACTTTGGCAAGCTGGAGCGGTAGTACGAGTACCCGAACCACTTCGAAAACTGTTGATCAGCAAAGGTCCATCATCTAATGCCGTCAAAGAAGCATTCAAGAGAGCGGAACACTATATATCACAAGTGATTCCTAGCGCCAAAATGACGTATCAATCAAACATGAGATTACATTACAAGAGATGTGCTCAGAAAGTCGCAGGAAGAAAGAA
>JAYJME010003729.1:0-11749 GCA_036873775.1 Costaria costata | reverse complement strand
CAGACTTAGCCCCCCCCCCCCCCTATGTATTACATTTAAAAAAAAACGTAATGAGCGCCCAAAGGTTGGAGATGTCTCTAATCGGAGTAGAAACGGTGCTCCGTCTCGAACGGGATGCGTGGTCAATGGTCAAACGACTTAGGCAAGCAACATATGAGCACACACACGCCCGACGCCGCCGCTGCTGCCGCCGTGGCTCCTTCCATCAACCGTCCAATGTTTTTTTTGTTGACGCCCTGTTGCTGCCCTTGAAAAATAGCGCCAGGATGCGCGACGAAGCAGCCCTTCGCGCCCGTGGCAGCGGCGGCGGTAGCGGTGCAGGCGGAGGAGGAGGGGGAAGCCGAGCCCCCGCGAGCCACACCCCCGCCGCCGCGGAGCGTGTGGCAAGGCCTCGCCCTCGGGACCGCGTGGTGAAGGAACGGGCCCCAATAGTCCGCCCCGGCAGGGGGACGTACATGAAGAAGGCAGAGGTGCGTGGGGTTCGATTTATATCTCTTGTTATCACGGAGGACCATGGTAGTCGAAGCCCATGATGAACCTAAAACTACTGTATATTTCCTGTTTTTGGTAAGCATATTGGATTATGATTGTTATGTTCCCCGGTAGTACTATATACTAAAAACTGGCCACCCACTAATTCCCATGTAAATTTTCCCCAGAGAAGGAGTGTGCAGTTCTTGAGGGACTATTAGCCCCTTTAGAGCCGGAAACGGTTTTTGGGGACAAACCTACTTGGAAATAGTGTGGGATACTTTTTTGGGGAGTAAAAGGGTTAAGGCCTATAAGGGCGTTTTTGTCCGTTTCCTCCGTATTTCGTCGGGTGTGCTTGTGTTTTTTTTTTTGCTTAGGGGGGCGGGGAAAGGGGCAGGTTAGAGATATGGGCGAGTGTAATATAAGTGAAACGAAATTGTCAGGTTGGTTCCTTGTGTAGAATTTTTGTTTTGTTGTTTATTGTAACACTCTGCCGTTGAGACGGACACTCAAGTGTCTACTTGACGATCTGGGATGTTATTTTCGGTGTGTTTTTGCTTTCCTCACTTTGTCTTCACTTGTACCGATATGTTTTTACTATCGACACCTTCCTGTTCAGGTGGATAACCTCTTCATGAAGGTGATCAAGATCATGGCCTCCGACAACTCGCGTTTCCCCTGCACGGCCAGCCTCGTCAACGACAGGATGAAGAAAGTGTGCGTAACCAGCCTCAACGCCCCCTCAAGCAACTATGGGGTTTCTACACATGCAATTCGGCGTTTTCTCTGCCGATGATGGGGGGGAAACGTGTCTAGTCCGATGAAGGCACCTTGGCGGACAAGCTTTTAGAATGTTTGACGGCTTGACGATTGACTGTCTCCTCACCTTTTTTGGTGGCTTACGTCGTTTGTGGGTGGTTCGTTTTTGTGGCTTACCTGTATGTTTTCGTGTCGTCGTTCTGTGGTTTATGTTTTTGTGTCACGCTGTCGGTGGTTCGTTTTTGTGGTTTATGTTTTTTTATGTCTGAGATGTGAGTAATTTTTGCAGTTTATGTTTTAGATGATCATATGTCACGATGTGGGTCGCTTGTTTGTTGTGGTTTATGTTTTCGTTTTTTGGGGGGGTGCACCCTCGCGAGCTTGGCGTCTAATCGGCTCGCCACAACCTTTTCACGCCGTTTCTCTGGGTGGTTTTCTTTCGCTCCTCGTCTTTATTCCGTTAAACCTCAGGAGCGCTGGCAAGTACAACGTGGGGAACAGCGAGTACACGCGGTTCTCCAACGTGCTATCGCGTTTCGAGAACGACAAGATCGTGGGAACCATGAAGGCTAGGGACAGCATCCAGGTGAAAAGAACGAAGAAAGCCGTGCCATGTAATTACGAGCGAAATCGGGTTCCTAGTTTTGGTGGTGCGTAAAAAATAGGGACCGATTTCGCCTTTTGCCTGAAGCGTCCCGTGTAGCTGTACGCCGTATTCCTACTGTAGCAGAAAGAAAGAAACGAGGAACGGCGGTTTTGTTTCTGGCCAATCAAGACAAACCACCGATGCACACAAGGTGACGACAGTTGAAAATATCCTGCTGCACGAGGTCCTATTGGTAGAGACGGCTAAACTATCTCAGGAGCCCCCCGAACGAGAAAGGTGGCCGTGTCGCGTCGCCCGCGTCGTGTTGGGGTTCGGTCTGGTCTTTATCTTGGTCTGGTCTTTATCTTGGGTCTGTTTGTTTATTCTATATTTTGCCTGGTATGTTTAGTTCGTCTCCTCCATAATTGTTGAAGCGTGTCTCGTGGCCACGGACTAAATTATGGCGGTGAGTTACTGTGAGAACGACATCAACAACGGCGACCATGTGCTTGTGGTTCTGTGTTACGCACCGTACGGACGTATCAGGTACAGCCGTACACACAACCTTTCGGTGTGGGGGCGTGTTGCCATAGGTGCCCCCGTCGCCGAGCTTGGGCAGCCACGCGCATGTCCCTTGTGGCCCATGGTAGCTCAACGGTGTGCGTTTGATCCGGCCGCGTGTCTGACGTGTGTGCAGAATTTGTTTCTGTTTTGTTTTTTTCTTATTTTATTCTGTTTTTTCGCACTGCAGATGATCGACCGAACCCAACGCCAGCCAGCCCAACCAAACCCATCCCAACCTAACCCAGCCCGACGCAACCCCACCGCACCCAACCCCACCCAGCCCAACAACTCAACCTAGCCCAACAACCCAACCCAAACCCCTGTCCCCACCCTGACGTGGCTGCCGCTGTATGATCAGGTAGTGTGGACGAAGTTCTCCGCTGCCGGCAGCGGAGGCGTGAAAGAGGACACCCCCCGCCGCGCGGACGGGCAACGCGAGCACGAGGACGAACGCACCGCCGCCCGCAACAAACCTCCCCCGCTGATCCTCCTCTTCTGTGCTGCTGAGGACGAAGCCGTGGCTGCCGGACCCATCGCTACCGCCTCCGCTGCTTCTGCTGCTGCTTCTGCTATGATGAATCCAGTATGCCGAAATTATGAGGGTCGTTTCCGTATGTAAAATAACATTCAAGCGGGCTTATTTATCGAACACATATGATTTACAGAGAGAGAGCCAGGAGCTTTGATCACCATTGTCCTCGAGCGGGCGAGCGGGGGCGGTGGTAAGCACCGGGCTTCACGCGAGGTGGGCCACGGGGCACACTGGGGCAGAGAGGCAGTACAGGCCGACCCGGACCGCAACAATGGCGAGGTGATCGCGGGTGGGCGGGGAGCGTCGAGGCTGACAGAATGTGACGAGACGTTCATTTGTTTTTTAGCGGCGCAATCGAGTTTTCGTGTTCACTTGAATTTTTTTCCGAACTTTTTTTTTCGTTTTCGTTTTTCGCTCCTCCTGCCGTTTTGTTCGAGGACTCGTACGGGTATGTTATACGTATGTACGAGGTACGTCTTTCTCGGTTTCGTGGATTTTATGTTTTTCGTACATCTTGACGACCGTGCTGTGCTGAGCTTTCTCTTTTATACAATCATACATACAAAGTGCTCGTACTACGAGTACGAGTAAAATGCACTCCTACTGCTGTTTTTTGTATTATTACGGAGGGGAGACCATAGTAAACAGGACCAAATATTGTTAGTCAAGTTGAACATAGATTTTTGTCTTTACCGTCGGTCCCCTATTTACTATGCATGGTCCCCCGTAGTAACACACATAATCACGAAAAAGGCACAACAAATCACACCCACAGCAGGCGGCGCAGCGCCGTGCCGTGAGCCGTGTGTTGCTGTGCTTTCTCTTTCGAACATACACAGCTTTGTTGTCGTGGAGCATGGAGCTAATCACGTGCATCCTGAGCACGTTTTGCATGCATGTCATGTCCGCCGTTCGTTCGCTGTGCACCATGAACCTCTTGGCATTTTCAAGTCGGTGCTTGCACTACATCATGGGCCTCTTCTGCCCCTTTCCTTGCGCGAGCGTAGCGGGTAGCGTAAGCCGCCCGCGGAGCGGAGCCCTTGTAGGTATCCTAGAACGCAGAAGCCTACCCAACACCCAACAGCCGCAAACTACAACTTACAACACGAAATCTCCTGCTTGAGCGTACTTCACCTGGCTGATCTCCGGCGCTGTGATGAAGTCCCCGCCTAGCCCAATCTTATCCTTCTGTCGCATGTAGTACCCGTGCTTCGGGTGCTGCAGCGCGTAGATCATGTACTCGGCGACGGTGATGGGCCCGTTGAGCATGATCATCTGCTCCAGCTCTTTCGCCAACCCCTCGAGAGGCGGCCTGTTGTCCTCTCCGTGGTGCATTCGAGTCGGCAACAGCCCCGACCTATTGATGAGTATCTCGGTGGTGGGGGCAGCATGTTTGTGCTTCCCTAGGTGCAATGGTGGTGGTGTTGGTGTTGGTGTTGGTGCTGCTCTTGAGAGCTCTGCCGCTATCTCCCTGTCACGATTATCAGACGACGAAAACCTTCTTCTGCTAGTTCCCCTCCCAGCACCACTCGAGGCCAACGCCGCACGCAGTGGGCTAGGGAATGGACTACTGCTGGCGAACCTTTGGGAAAAACATTGCAAGCACCGACCACTACTTGCCAGACGTGGTCCTACAAGAAGCATGGCGGTCTCTGGTGGTGAGGGTGGGCCGTAGCACTGCTGTGCGCTGTGCTCTGTGAGAGGTAAGTGTAGTACCTGGTATCGAACATGGGGGTTTCGATAGTATTTTACACGTTTTGGGGTATCGGGAAAAGGGGACAGAATCCCGAATCGAATTACTTCGTATTCATTGTTTCATTGTATGAATATGACCCCTCGAGAATATTTGGGGGGCGGGATAAGGCCTTTGCGGTTGGGGGTGGCAAGGCCAGGGGTGGGAGCAATAGTGCTTAGGGAGGGGTGGGTGCAAAGAGGGAAGAACTATAACTATCATACAGAGAGAGAGAGACGGCGGGATTTTCCCTTTTGTTTGGTGGTACCTGGTATATCTTTTCGTCCTGCCGACGACGCCAATTATTAAGATCAAGGTGGGGACACGAGGTATCCCCTGCAGGTTTGCCTACGAGCGCGTCGCGTTGACACTCACGTGTGTTGATTGTTCAGAGAGAGAGAAGAAGATAACCTTTATTCCGTTCCGTCACGACGAGACTAAGAAGGGGGCTCGTTGCCTCGACCCGACCCATATGAGCTTTTTCTGGAAAAAATCAGGTGTTTTTTTTTTGTTGAAAAATTGGTGGACCGTACTAAAGTCAAGTTATAAAATAGTCCCCGATTCCAATACCGTATCCTAGATAATAATCCAGACATGCGCCAAAGGCTACTGCCCACCGCAGCACTACAGTAGTCTCGCACAAACGTCCGTCGAAGAGAGATGGTGTCAATTGGGCTGTTTCGGTAGAAAACCCTGCGTTTCTTCATATATTTGTTTTTTTGTACTACAGCAGTAGTAGTGTTTTTCAACATGACATGGAGTCGCCAAACGACTGTCGCGAGAGGCTCGGTAGCCCCTGCGTATAGTAAGCGGCGCGAAGGGCCTCCCCTCCGTGTGGGAGAGAGACAGCGGGAGTTGCTTGCCCCCGATTGAATCGAGAGAAGAGCGGCTATTATTATAGTCGTGTGTTGTGATTGTTGCCTTTCAGGGCTTTCATTTTTACCGTCAACAGACAGTAGTGCCCACTCAGCCACGATTTCGACCTTTTCACACCGTAGGATTCAAGCGATACTACAACAGCAGTAGACCTTTGCAGACTGAAAATCCATGTGAACGATCGAAGTTTCCTGCTCCGATGGTTGTGTAATATATATGCCCCCCTGATAGGTCTCAAGTTGCCCCTTTCTTTTTCAAGGGTAATTGTTGTACGATACGTATTGGCGTAAAGTTTAATTATTGAACCGCTGATGGTACACTCTTTACGTACACCATTCACGCCGAACTTATACGGTGAAAAGCCCTGCAATTTTGTTATGCAAAAAACACGTACCAGGTACGTGTGTAGGTGCGTGGGAAGGAGTTACGTTGTTGTTGAAATTGTGGTAAAAGTTTATCGCCCGACCGTCCAGCCTCATAAAAAAAAAACTTTACACTGGGGAACAGCACGCTAATGCCGATAACTGGCGCTGATTTTCAGTATTTTGTACCAGAAATACGTTGCATGGGCGCGAAAATATTTTAACGCAATCCTCGTACTTTACGATGATGGGGTTCGCACGCAAAGCCTAGCACCAGGGCAAACGTGAGGCTCATCAGAGCAATCTCCACGGGGACACGGGGCGTGTGTCCCCGCCCTCTGACTCCCCTCCTTCGCCACCGCCCCCACCCCCGCACACATCTCCCGTATCTATCTGGAAAAAAAAAACAAAAAAACACTGGTGGTATATATCTATCGTACACAAAAAGCACAAGGGGGGTACCGTATTTTGTTTTTTTCAAATAATCCCACCCGGCATTTTTGGTCAGAGAGTCATGCTATACCTATTATACGCAAAACAAGGAGGGGGTATACGTACGTATACATTTTTTTTCTAGTGCTACATTATTCACTTCACTCGTGGAGCTCTAGGTACCTCATCCCAAAAAAACGGATTTGGAGAAAAAAAAAAAAGGAAAAATTGTAACACGCCCAACCCGACAAATTATCCCATCTTGGCCACCACAAATAACACTGCATATATAGTACAAAATGGTAGAGCTGTGAGTCGGCAGGATTTCACGGCCAATAAACTAATCGGTAAGGGCCCCGTTAGCCAACTAACCGACTTTACTCGGCAAGTCGGCTGGCGAAGCCAGCTGATGGCCAGCCGGCTTGCCGACTTAAGTCAGGCAAGCGAAGCGAGCCAAATCAGCCCTCCCCGGAAGACCAAAAAAGAAAAACTGTGTCCCGCAATCAAAATCCCTCCTGCAAGTATGGAAACCCAATCAGTGGGAACCTCCGGGAAACGACTAACTCTTAGTCCGGCTAATAACTAGTTGGCGACTTAAGTCGTGCCGACTCGCAGCTCTAGTTGTTGTTGTTGCCGCCCATTTCCAAGCTGTTCGGTCGGCTTTTCGAGGAGCTTAGCAATTAACTTGTCGGCTATCTGTTCGGTTAGATAGTAATAGCTCTCCTTCTAATTGCTTGCGATTGTCCTGTCTCCGCACTGATTACCCGCATTGCACAGTTGAACAGCATGTTTACGCGATTGAAATACAGTTCTAGCGGCGCGAGCTTTTCTCGTGGTGGCGTGGAGTAGCCTCTTCTGCCTCCGTTTTGTCTCAGCGATACCAACGAAGGATATGTCGGATGTTGCTCGATTTCACCGCCCCCATCCGCACGCACCCCTCTCGCGCATTGCGCGCCCTCTTCCACCCGTCACGGCCACAGGCTGGATGCTGCAGCTGACACTCCAGGCTGGCGCGACGCCCACGGCACTCGCTCTAAGCGACCTCCTCAGACATCCCTCCCCGTTGTCCCTACCACGACTGCCCCGGGAACGGACCCTTGCGCATCTCAGGGGCGCGATGATTCGCGGCCACAGCAAGGCAACGCCGTTTTTCCCGGAGAGTGGAGCGCCGTGGAACGGGCCGTTAGGGCGGCGACGGCAGCTCTAATCGCAGCCGAACCGGTCAGCACAATTCCGGGGTTGGGGTTGATTATATGTGGATGGCGTGGTTGTCGCGGGAAGGAGGGGGCTCGAGACGCGAGGGGGGTCTGGAGGGAAATATGATGGAGGTCGGAGGTCGCAACGAGTTTGGCAGGCGTGCTTTTGTGTCGGAGGCAAACGCGCGCGGCGAAATAAAAGCGGCGGGGTTGTTTTTGATCTCGTGGCAGGCATGGTGCCCCCAGCGTTTCCGCTGTCCGCAACGTCAACTATTTACCATGAGCTCACCCGTCCCTCCCCCGCCCCCCTCCCCCCCGGCCCTCCCCCACCCTCTGCCCCACCCGTTCCCAACTCCCGGATTGCGTACGGTCTGTCTTTTGGTCGTTCTCCCGCTTTGGTGCCTTTCCTCTCGTCTGCGGGTGTTTTGCCTCTGCCTGTGCACCCCCGAGCAGGAGCTGACGAGGTGGGACGTCATTGCTGGGGACGGCGACTGCGGCACGACTTTCAAGAGGGGCGCGGAGGCGCTCCTTGCGGACCTCGACGGTGGCCGCCTCCCGCGGGATGACCTGCGCGCGTTGTTGAGTGCGTTGTCCGACAGGTGCTGCTGATGTGCTCGCTCGCACCCATCCTCTTCCTTTCCTTTCTTTTCCTCTGTATATTCCGATTTTTTTTAAACGTTTTGTATTACTTACGCTTGTCGCCGGCCAGCTGTAGTGCCGTGTTACCGTGCAACCGCTGCGGTTTATTTCTCTGTTTTTCTGAGGCCACGCAAGCGGGAGGCGTGCGCGCGCCTTGTGCCTTGTTTTTCCCTTTTGTTTTGCACGTGTTGCTGTTCGTAGCCGTGACGCCACGCGCGGAGTGTTGCCCTCAAAGACGACGAGGAAGGTCTCCCGCAGCCCGGCCGGCAGGCTATCGAAATCGTGCTCCACCCCCGCCCCCGCCCCGGTATCATTGCCCGCCCCCTCAGAGCCCTAGCTCGCTTGCTTGAATCTCGCTTGCTTGAATCTCGCTTACTCGAATCTCGCTTACTCGAATCTCGCTTGCTCGAATCTTGCTTGGTCGAGTCTTGATTGCTCAATTTTGCTTGACGCGAGCGGCCTGATGTTCTTTATTCTTCTCTTTTTTTTGGTTGCCGACGCTGGCTCCGACGCTCGACACCGACGGTTTGATGGGACTTGCTCAGCGTGGGCGATTCGATGGGGGGCACGATGGGGGGCGTTCTTCAGATATTCTTCAGCGCTGGCAAGGCATCTCTGTCGTTGCCCAACCCGCTAGGGTCGGCCGTCGATTCAGGGGGAGGAGGAGGAGGAGGAGGAGGAGGCGGACGAGGGGACGGTGTCGGCGCTGCTTGGTGCCGAGCGTTTGTGGCTGGAGTAGAAGGGGTGGAATTCTACGGAGGGGCCAGGGCAGGCATGCGAACGGTCTTGGATGCGATCGTTCCAGCGGCGCAAGTTCTCCAGGACAAGGGATCCTCAGGTGGGTGTTATGTTGGAGGCTCGTTTAGAGGGGGGGGTAGGGGAGAGGGGCAGAGATAATAACTGCGGCGGGGAAAAGCGACCTTATTGCGCGTGCGTGGAAAGGACAGTACGATGTAGACAACAGATGACCATCATGCGAGTTTTCAGCCCATTTTCCTTTCGCTGTCTTTTGCCCCTTGCCTCGAGTTCGCCCCTCTGGTGTTTTTGCGGTGAACGATGTGTGTTATCATGGTTGGTAGCCCCGTGTGTCCCGAATGTTTGAGCGGAGGCATAACCGGTACCAGCTAAGCGATGAGCGCGCCCTCCCCGCTAACGAATGCCTCCCTCCGGTCAACAGGTTTCGCCGAGGCGGTTGCTGCAGCGGAGGACGGGGCGGAGTCGACCTGCAACATGGAAGCTCTTGCGGGCCGTGCCAACTACGTCGCGGCTGAGTCTCTGGTTGGGGTGCCCGACCCGGGGGCAAAAGCTGCAGCCTACGCGCTCAGAGCAATGTTTGAGACGTTGCTCCCTGCCTAGGGCTGCTAGGAGTGCGGGCACGGCAGACAGCGGGGGGAGCAGTGCTCCCCCCGGCGCCATTGTGTTTTTCCGGTGGCGTTTTCCGGTGGCGTTTTCCTGGGTGATCCCTTGTCCAATACACCTTGGGAGTTTATGTTGTTGTAGTGCATGTGTAGGTCAAGGTCAACGTTGGCCGTCGTGTGAATATTCGATTTGGACCGCATCAGAGTAGTGTCTCTGGGTTTTCGTTTCCCACGCGAACCGTGTGGTTGCACACAAGGGTCTGGTCTGCCTGTGCTGATGTTGCAGAACAGGATGATCCACCGAGTTCGTGGTGTCTGAAGGGTGCCTTGGCCGAATGCGGTCCCGTGGCGGTGCTGTTTACATTTCCCCCTTGCCATTTATATCGAGGATATGATGCTCGTAGATGAATCAGATTTGCTATCATAGAGGTGGTAAGATTTCTCTTCCTCTAGGTCGAAGGGTGAGGTTAATGAGACGGAAGAGGGGGGGGGGGGGGTTGGTATTGACACAGACACAGTAGTATCGGTGTGAAGCTATGCTATGCTTAGCGTGAGTTACGTCGTACGGCAGCACCTGAGAGCATGAACTTTAAGCTTCCTTACCTTTGGCGTCAAGGGGGTACGTGATGTTCGCATTTTACCAAAGCTATATGTAGTAGCCAAGGCCAGTAGCCAAAGCCGGGAGCCAAAGCCGGGAACCTACGACAGGGATCACACCAGTGGCCGGACCCGGTATGGGCCAGGTCCAGTGCGAGCCGAATCCAGTGTATGATCCTCAATGGCCGTTCCTGTAATTCTTGGAAGTATGTGTGCGTGAATGGAGCACACCAGCAGCTCTTGATATTTGAGCCCCCTTAACGTTTGAACAGATGGGGAGCCCGTCCCTAGCTGTGACGTGTCATCTTGTTTCACGAAATAAGTCGATGCGAGTCGGCGGGCGCTGGGAGTGCTCGGCCCTATGCACGCTAACTAGGGCAAGGCAAGATAGGACCTGGCGTAGGGGCTGGGGCAGGCCAGGGGATTGAAGAGGCTTCCTCTGTTTACCCCGGTTCGGAGTAGAAATGGCGCCGAGGTGAATAATTTAGGTGAATGACGCAAACTAAAACAGTGCTATTGGCTGAAGCAGGTGATGTCACGTACGGCCTGGATAATTTTAAGTCAAATATATACGAGCGTCAGATCAAGTCGGGCGAAGAAATACAACACCGGAGTCAAACGCTCCCCCCCCCTCCTCCACCTGATGGTGCATTATCATATTTCCGTATTTCCGCCTGAAGAAAGCAAAGCAAAAACAGCATCAACCAGCCGTCGGTGCCGTGGCCAAACTGCATGCTATAAGCTTCGACAGCCCCCGAGATAGTCACCGCCAGAGGGGATAAGATAAAAGTAAAATCCCCCGGTTGTCGCCCAAGACCAACAAGAAAGTTGTAGGAGGAGTTGCCTACCGTTGTTCTGCGTGCTACGAGGTCACCATATTGCCTCCGATAGAGACACCAACTTCACGTAATGCAAAACCCGCACGGTAGTAATTTTCGATGGCAGTATCCCGCGCAGCTTGCAAAAGACGAGTTTCGACGAATATCCTCCATCTCACTCACAGTCGACGTTTTTTTTTTTTCATTTTATAATACACACACGTAAATCGCCTACGACATGGAGTGTGACCAATGTTTCGTAATGCAGTAGTTACCCGGTGCCAAAAACAGCCGAAACAAAACAAGCGCTCTTAACTGCATATTTCCTATTATTGTCTGTGGCGGGCAACACCGTAACTTTTAGTATAGGTGGGACATGCCGATGTGACCGCTCTTAAGTCCCGATTTTTATCTCACCTTGGGGCGATCTTAACTCGGAGTACCCACTGTAACGTTTACATTGCCTGCAATTGCTGCCACAAGCTCACCCTGTCTCACACGAGAGAGTACAAAGGTAAGAGGGGGAGGAGCCCCTCCCAGTCCTAGCTTGCATCATCAAAGTGCTTACAACCAAACTTTACGGTCGATCGCACTGCCGGCGTACACCCTCATTTCGTACACGCCGTATGTTTGCGCACTGTGTACTCTTCACGTTTTCGCTTTTGAGCGAAAACCATTAATTTGTTTCAGTTGTGCTAATCAATCAACTACTTTCCTTCAGAAAGTGGGCATATGCCCGCAGTTGTTTGTGTTAGCTTCCCCAAACCGGAACAGAGCATCTCATCGCGCTTCCGTCACGTGCTCAAAGGAAAAACGCCCGACCCCCT
>JAYJME010003728.1:0-11750 GCA_036873775.1 Costaria costata | reverse complement strand
GGGGGGGGGGGAGCAGGAGTGACGTATTCTACTTTTTCTTGAAACACCTCGCGACGATGAAACGTGTTGCGCTATTCTCGACTCTCATGTCCGGCCTTCGCTGTATGTATGTAGCCTTCGCAAAAAGCAACGTGATGCCCGTCGCAGTAGTTCGGCACGGGTCGGTACGACACACGTCTCCTCCTCGGCCAACTTTCTCGTGCAAACCCTCAGGTATCGGACGAACCCTAAACGCACACCGGGTGTACAAATGAAAGTCTAAGTCTGCACAAATCCCCGCTGCGCCCGCTTTTGACACCCTGATCCCACGCCGAACTGATCCACCGAATTCGAGGGTTTCCACATAACGGACACAGCAACAAACAAAATGTCAGCATAACCGTTTTAAAAAAAAAAACTCTATGTTGCTCCTACTCAAGCCAGCATATATATCAGATATATGCACGATGAAACAATGCACAGACAAGCCTAGAAGTACCTGAAATCTCCTCGTCTACTTAAAAGTACATCTCGGGGAAAACAAATAGATGGTTCCGAATGAACACGTATGGTTGAACGTTCGTGACCTTTTTCAAGGCCTATGGTTGCTAAAAAAACACGTTTTCGCCGATAGCGCCAGCCCTACATGTATGTAGACCCTGTCCAAAACAAACGGTGTCAGCCGGGCTGGACACCTTCCGCTTGCTGGGCCTTGCACGAGATGCTACCCTCCCCCGAGCCACGTACACAAATCAGGCCGCTACTCCCTCATTTCCATCTTGGGGACATGCACGCACCACCAATAAAAATATCACGCCATCCTATTCTTAAGAATATGAACGAATGCAGAAACAAATACCAGGTACTACAGGCGGGTTCAGGCAAGAAACCCCAAATTTGGTCAGTCACGAATGGCGATCACCATATATATCTACTCGAATGTCACATATTTCGTATCGTACTGACCGCCATGGATACTGGAAGAGGGTGACATAGCCAGTTATTTTTGTTGAGGACCTAGGACTGGCGGTAGCACCGAAAATGTGTACAAACCAATCACAGACCTTCAAAGAGGTCAATAACAGTAGGGGGTTCCCTTAGGAAGAAAAACAAAAGTTATATTTTTTCTAGACGAGCCGCTTCCTGGTGCTCCGAGGCATGTTTGTACAAATTTGCACGCAAATATTCGAAGAACTGGCTGCGTACGACCAATATTAAGTCATATTTAACGCCCAACATCGAATATGTACCAAGTAATTACCAGGCTGAGCCGTAATTTTGCACCTTCACCGCACAAAAGCCCAAATGTTCACGCCGTTTTTGAGAATTGGACCCTGAAATTTTGCACACATGTTCAATGTGCCTCTGCCGAGCGCTTTACGAATGGGTTTTGTTTTGTTTTGTTTTTCGCCGGAAATTTGGAATCCTTTAAGAGCCAAATTTCCAACAACAAAAAAAGAAAACCGAAATATCTGGCGAAAAAATAAAATAAAACAAAAACCCATCCGTTAAAAACTCGGCAGGGGCACATTAAACACGTGTGCAAAGTTTCAGGGTCTAACTCTCAAAAACGGCGTGGACATTGGGCCCTGAAGAAATTTTGAGTGGTACGCTTGAACCAGCCTGTATGAGGAAAGGAAAGATCGACGCTTCGAGCCCCAGTGGGGCAGTGGAGGGTGTCTACAGAAATCGACGAATAAAACAAGAGGTGCAATGCTCTCCGCTCGATAGGCGTGCACAACCCACCCCCCCCGCAACCCCAAATCGAACGCGTTTGCCTCGCCAACATAGAGTCGATGCACGTACGTGTGCAGTGCGGGCGGGGCCACCAAGCGCACAAGCTAGGGATAAACCATTTTTACCCGGATAGTTGCCAGTAGGCTATTATTCCCGCTGCCAATTGTCCCAAACTAATTAATGGGAAACAAACCAACCTGCACACCACTGGCTGATAGACCCTTACACGAGGTATTTTGCCCATGCCCAACTACTTGTACAAACCAGAGCGCTACTCGTGCGCTTCGAGTTGGGGAACACTCACCGTCCCAGGGGTATGCGGCAAAAAGAGAAAAACGACACCACACTCGTAAGGAAGATCAGCATTGAAAACAATCCGGAGCGCTGTGATCACAGGACGAAATAAGCGAAAAACTTTTTTTTTTTCTTGTTTTGTACCTTTTTCCCTTGGGTTTAGAGACCCATCCTAATTTGTTTTCGCTAGTGGGCGGAGGGGGGGATTAAACAAAAAGTTGTCCTATTGTCTCCTGGGATCACAACGGTCCGGTTGATTTTTCATTCTGAGCCCTGGGGGTGGTGGGGTGTCAGGGACTCGGATCCTTGTGCACCCTCGACCGTCCATGAAAAATAACACCCCATCATACATAGAAACAAACCAACGTACACATAGATAGAAGCTTGGGTCCTCCGAGGTGTCTGTCGTAACCGAGGTGTCTATCGCAATCGGGGTTAAACCGAACAGGGTGTAGAGCGTGCTCCGTCCGGGAGGCGTGTCCTAACCCCCCAAAACCCGCCCCCTCCGCCACACGGTGAACATTTTTCCTGCGCGCCCGCGAAAACAATGAAATATCCTGGTCACGGTTTGCAGAACATCTTGTATGCTAGAGAAGCAGGCTTGGTGAGTGTTCCTACTTGGCACCAACTACCCGAACGCAACTGGCTGGGGCTTGCGATTTATCGAGTACCACCGTTTGGCCAGTTCGGTAACAACACCGTTCGCCTCTGTACGAGGAGTAGAACAGTCGAGTTGCCGGCGCGGGTGCCTCATCGTGGATGGACACACACTACACCCTCTGCACGTTATCCGCTGCTTCCTTTACCCGTGCAGCTTTTCGATGTCCCGAGCGAAGGGGCCGGCCACACGGTAGCTCTCTACGGGGCCGTGCAAGGCACCGAGACCGCTGGTCACGGGCTCCCCCTCGTCGTCGATAAAAAGCGAGAGGTGTCGCCCATCAGCCCGGAGACGTTGGTAAACAGCTGGAGATCTATCGAAGCCGAGGTCTGTCTGCCGGAACTCCAGCTCGGGAACCAGCACCGTTCCGTCGGGGGCAGTCTCGAGGTCCTGGTAATTCACGCCGACATTTATCCTAACCGTGGACATAGGGGTCTCCGCGCGGAGGGTGGCATGCTCGGATTGCGTCGATAGAAGCTCGGAAACTCCTCCCTGTTCCAGAAACTTGGCGCACCAGGTCGGAGCCACGAGAGTGTCAGGCTGTAGAATCCAGTCGGTGAAGGAAACGGAATCCGAACAGAGGTTGCGGTGGTTGGCTATCATTCCGGCGGAATATGTCGCCCAGATACGGCCCCCGCCAAATGGGCGACACTCCACCGGCAGGTTTGCGGCGGACAGGACGACGGGCGAGCTACCCGGCAGACGGGCATTCTCAGAGGTCGCGTGCAGGGCTAAGGACTCCTCCCCGTCTACCAGAATACGGAGGCCCCCGTCAAGCAGGGCACCGACGAGTGCTTGGGACAGCCGTCGGTGTCGGTGCTGTAGGGGTTCTTGACCTCGATCACCAGGGAGCTGCGGTCATCGTCGGAGATGAAGCTGATGCCGGAGATGAGCTGCCTGTCGGGGAACTCCTCCGGCATGGAGGCGCTGAGGCGTACGCTGATGTGGAAATTGGATCCGTCAGAGAGCAGGCAGTACCACGCGCTGTCCACACCAGCCCAGTCGATCTTCTGGCCCAGCAGGCCGACCATGTGGGGGTCACCATGAACCTGATGATTGGTAGCGAAACAGTTTGGGGGCGGGGCACATTCAGGTTTGTACATCCTCTCCCGGAAGAAAATCAATTAATTGATTCGTCTCACACGCTAAAAATTAACAAACATTTTAAAACAGTACATTTCATTGTATAGTTCGAAGTATATGTCGCACCCACTATAGCCAGTTATGATGGTGGGATTCAAGGGCGCAAGAATTTGTGTGAAACGTCGGCCGAATGGCAAGAAGATAATGGGTGCGTTATACGGTTCTATGTTACTACTCCGACCCGACCCGAACAGAATACGCGATACGGGTACGTTCAAATCTGAAGGCACCATTTCCGCTCACCCCATCGTAACAAGGACGAAATCTTCGCAGCCTGTGGGGGGGCATTGTATGCTTTCTTCTTGAAGTATGCAGTCGTCGCACACGTTGTCCATGGTTTTGTTGAGAAAATCCCTCTCGACATAAAAGCTAAGCATGGATTCGCCGTTGTCGTCGGTGGTAAGCGTGGGCTCATGCGTGAAAACGATCACGCCGGCCTTTGTTATTGTTACTTTGAGCGTAAATGGGATATTCGGAGGAACGTTTCTTATTTGAACCCACACTTCCACCAGCTGAAGCCGGCGATGTCCCTGGTAATTGGGAATGTCGAAAGGTTGCAGTGCGCGGTCGCCACTCGGCAAGACGTCGGCCTGATGCACGATGTCGGCCCGAGGCACGTTGCCGGACACGGTTTCTTCTCGCGGTACCATGGCGAATCTGATGCCGTGACGATCCTCTTTACCGACTTGGCGAGTCCCTTGAAACAAATCGTGGAGCTGGCAGGCAACAGGGATAATATTTGGGGGGTGGACGCGGTGCTTTAACAGCTGTAACTCAATGTATTTGTATACCCGATAGCTGGCGGCAAAATTGGATGTTGTGCAAGACAAGCCGAACGTCAAGCAGACGACACACAAAAGACAAACACGGAACGGCGCACCTTGGGGGGGTGCTTTATTATGTTGACACCCGCCGACGATATTTCTGACAAAGCATCACTCGGGTCGTATACTGTTTTAGGAGGAGGGCGGGATATACTTTACTGCGCGTATCCCCGACGATACACGAAAAGGTGTGCCAGTATGAACAGAAACAGAAGCCTTGGGTTCCGGAATTTTTCGTACCGAGGGGCGTATAATGTAGCGGGATGGCGATATACTGCACAGAAAAACTAATATAAATACATACGAATTACGGCGTACCTAGGCGGACTTATGCAACGTGCAACGCAACCGAAATCATATATTTACCTTGTCAAAGATCGCGGGAGCGAACAGACCTACTACGAGGGTCCCGAGAACTGCCCGCATCTTCGTCGTGTGTAGGTGGCGTTGGCTGCATGACAGGAAAGGAGGTAAAAGGAGACATGACTGCTTCTACGATAGCCCCACCCCCCCCAAAACCAGCGACTTTCTTCAACGAGCGTTTCATCGCTGCTCGACACGAGGAATGATGCCATGAGAAACATATCTTCCGATAATTTCTTGTTTGCGAAGGACTGTCGAACGATGACGTCGAGGTGGCCAGGGGCACCGAAGTTCAGGAGATACGGCTTGGAGCTGGTTTCAAAACCGGCGATTTCGTTAAAGAGAAAGTTGGGGGGGCTATCGTAGAACGACTCACATACATACAATAAAATATTGGGCGGGAGGGGAGGCGCGGGGGGCAGCATGAGTGTTGAAATTCAAGTACGTTTGCAGGACCAGCGATAAGGCAGTGGTACTCCGTGTGATTAGTTGGCAAGCATAGCACGAAACGTCAATATGTCAGTGACTGGTATTTCTCCATCGCAGTACAGTCAGTACTCTCGAATCGCTGCTGGGGTAAAATGTCTTGTTGTGGAGGTAGCAATAATAGCACAGGGTCGTACGCTGTCGCTATACTTCGGAAGTATAGCAGGATACAGTAACAGCTTAGGTAGCCACAAAACCAATAGCATCAGGAACTCAGTTCGATCTTGCAGTCACTGTGCCGCACGGTCGCATGCTGTAGGTATTGTAATAAGCTGTAACCGCAGTGTTGTAGAAGGCTCGGCGACCTCACTTGGTTGTAGAACATTGAATTAGTCGTAGAATGTTGTGTCGTAGAAAGCGAAGGCTTCGTCTTCCCGAGCAAACCTCTTTGACACTTACGCAGAGTCCTAAGACCCTGCGGCGTCGTAGTAGAAAATCTTTGTTCTTGGGGTGTTACCTTTTCAGTCAACGAAATGCAGTCATGGGATACTACGCCCCATCGATGCCTCTCTTCATCTGCTCCTCTTCACGCGTATCAACGCCAACATACAATGCCACTGGCCCAGGGTCTCCAGTACATTTTCTTCAGAGCGGAGCTCGCATCAAAACTCACAGGGCCAGTCTAACAGCGGTTCAGGCTCTTGTCTTTCTGTTATCGCAACCAGCCACAAGTTACTTCAATTCCAACAGGTTGTAACTCTCGACGCGAGTGCGTGTCCCACATCAAAATTCCGGGCATCGCGACGAGTCACGGATCACTGGGCCGAAATTGAGGTCGAGACTGCTGCTCGCTGATCAACTTCGATGGAGCCAGCTACAACAACGAAATTGGACCAGCGCGAGCTCCGAGGTCGAGCCTGCTGCTCATCGCTCAACCTTGACGGAGCCAGCTACAAAAACGTGAGTGGACGGGTTCGAGTTGATAGTTCGTCTAGAATTCCTGCATAGATAAGCTACGCGGCCGCCACTAGCGACCACCACCCTGCTGTGTGGAGATAATTCAAGAATATACTCCAACAAGGGAGGCCGTCGGACCAAGCTACTTACCGCTGCACGTTAGTATTTACAACCGAGCCACGATGAAGACAGGTAGCCGACGGACTGATTGCCTGTCGTTGTCAGTCTTGAACTTTATCAAGCAAAATAATAGCATGTACAAGGGTTAGGGCTGACGCTGCTAGCTCATCGAGGCGAGTCCAAGACCTTGATATCGCAGTGGGTGCAAAACTGATTGTGGGCATTGGAAGGTGTGAGTGCGTGTGGTGCGTGCGGACAGGCAAAACCAATAGATATGCCACAAGTCTCTAATGACAACACAATACCAACGACGACGACCACAACACCTCAACAATAACAACAACAAAATCCTCGCGCGTATACGTTGTACGAGAAACGTGTGGCTGAAATGTACAGAGATGGTTCGTGTAACCGTCCAGGCTGTATCTGGCTGTATGCAACGTTTTGTGGCACAGTGTGCGAGAAATGTACATCGGAAAACAGAAAGATTTTTAGTTTGTGGCACGCTGTACGATATAACGTGCGAGAAAAGTACATAACGGAAAGCAGAGATGGGCTCTTGGAGCCGTTAAGGCTGTACGCACTAGATACGTCGGGAGTCTAGGGAAACCAAACGCGAAACGCCCAGAGAGGAGCTGGCCAACGGGCTCTGGCTAACTCTCGTTGACTCTCGAAAACTGCTGTCAGGTCGGGTCGGATACACTGTGCGTACGTATAGAAAAAATGACACTCTTTAAATGAGAGTGGGAAGTGAAAAATGAAAGTTTATCCGCAATTTCATACTGGCAGGTTTAAAAGAGTGAATACTTAATTCTTTCATTTTCAGGTTGCAACAATAATAATAGCGCCAGCTGGGATACGGCGGTGCTCATAGTAGGTTAAGGGTGAGGTCTTCTCCCCAGATACCGTCGGATGCGCCATCGGGCTCTCGAGACTCGAATCCTGGGTCTCAAGATACCCGTCGTGGAGCGAGCAGCTCTGTCCGGATAACGGTTTTAGGGGGGGTACGTCTGCGAGGAGTCAGAAGGGGTGCCGTGTGCTCCTCGCCGGTGGTGGTGGCCAAAAATGGGTAAGGTCCTCTGCCCCGCTCCCGCCGGGCGCGGCACCAGTCTCCCGGGACTTAAACCCGATGTCTCAAGATGTTCGTCTTGCAGCGGGAAGCATTGTTCGCAGGAATGCCTTGAGGGGACTCACACCTGCGAGGAGTCAGCATGGGTGCATGGCAGCCTTCCACAGTCGTGAAGCTCATACCAGGATAAGGCTCCGTCCCCCGCTGCCGCCGGGTGCGGCACAGAGAGTTCAGGACTCAAGAGCCGCCCCTCCTCCCCCCGTCACAGAGCAACAGGTAGTCAGCGACAACAAAGTCACAATGGTCCCATGGATGTGGAACCCGTTCAGGGGGAGGCGCCGCTGGAGGGTAATGCATCCAGTAGGGAGAGGGCTGGCGTGGGGGCGAAAGCGAGTGAGATAGCGCGCACGGAGAACGGAAGGTCGAAGGATGGACTCAGAAGCTTCACCCAGCCGGGGAATTTTGAGGTGCTCCACAACGTAGAGGCGTCAGCAGGAGCACTGGCCGTTCCCCGTCAGCGATGGTGCTCATACTATGATACGGTATTATCCGCAGATGCCGCCGGATACGACATCAGGCCCTCGCGACTCGAGCCCTGCATCTCAAAATGCCGTCGGGTGTGGCACCGAGGCCCCGGGACTGGAACCCGATGTCAAGACGCTCGCCTTGCAGCGAGGAGCTCTGTCCGGTGGAGAGCCTTAGGTGGACCCTCACGTGCGAGGATTCATCATGGTCACAGCACAGCCCTTCCCCGTGGTATATATAGGGAGCTTCCCTCAAAGACTCCACCTGCCGTGTTACGCAGTGCTCCGAGTCAGAGCGGGGACCGACTTGCGTTGCCTGGCTTGTCGGGCGACCATAACAGTTGGCGAAGCCGGCAGGGTGTCCTCCCGTCAGCACATTGACGAGGTTGTGGCAAAGGCACTAGTAACTGCGCGTCAGAAGATGCCTATTGGGTTTGGGCTTTGAGAACTTCAGCGGGGATTCGGACGTAGGCCATTTGTGGGCGCCCATTACTTGCGCCAACGGCGGGTTTGTGCACGCCGGCTGCATGTTGGGCCGTGTGGAACGCCTTGTGTGTGAGCACTCAGACTTGCGGACATGCGTTGTCTTTCAATCTGCATGACCTGCGAGAAGCCCACCTCCCCATCCAGCTGAGCTGGCCAAAGGGCTGCCCAGACCACGACCGGGGGTACGATGGTCGGCGGTGGGAGGTACCGTACAGTTTGTTGGACTTCTTGAAGAGGATGGTCGGCTGGAGCCGTCCAGTTACGTGACGACGGGCTACCACTCCACGTTCCGGCACATGCTGAGGATCCATGGAAGGAACCCAATGTCTCAATTCCTGCTATATTCTATGTTCAGGGATGCCCTGGGTCTGCCTCGAGAGGCTTACCTCGATTCACCCCGCACGAAGGAGTGGGAAGTGGCTGCCGCCCACTACCCTGAGAATTCGCCGCGTACGCCATCCGGGCACAGGATATCTTACTCCGACTAACACGTCGAAGGCTATACATTGGACATCATGTCTAGCAAGCCTCGACCTTGTGTGGGAAGAACGCCTGACGAGGTGGGCCCTCGAGGTGTGAAACGCGTTGGAGATAGGTGACGCGCTGCCTATTTTTCCGACGGCAGCGGCAGACACTCCAAGGTGGGCGAGCCCGGTGCTGGGGCGCGAGACGTTATCAAGTTAGCAGCACCATCAGGTAGGCACTGCTAGAGGTGTCGTAGAGAGCCGTCAGACCACGGGGATCCGGGGTGCCACGTCAGCGGGACATGTGGAGACCCCCGGACAACGCCCAACGTCGCCACTGCAACACTAGCGGCGAAACCGTCTACGTCTATCTGCAAAAGAAGGGGTGAACCAGCCGCAACGGGTAGACAAGGCCGGCCGAGAAGATGCGGGGAGGGTCGCGGGCAGTCAATGCAGGACGTGGAAATGGCACGGGCAGGAGGCGATGCTCTAGGCCAGGGTGCAGCGCACCGCCCTCGTTTGAGGACGGCCAAGGTGGAAGGGTGGCTGATACCGGAGCTTCCTGTACATACTACGTAGGACGGTGAGGATCTAGATTTCTCCATCGGAGATCTAGGGGACAGCCAGGCGTCTGTACCCGTTACGCGCCCCCACTGAGGAATTGGACCGGCCCGCTGCATGTAGGGCCGCGCAGAACACCTAGTGACCGGTCATCGTGACTCGCAGCCCTGAGGCACATGTGGCTTTGAGTGGCCGGTAAGAATCCGTCGTCCGCATCCGGCAGAGCTGGCTCAGGGGTTCCCCGGGTTCCAGCCGGGGGGTAGGTGGCCGGCCGTGAGGAGCGCCCTACAATTCGCCGAACTCTTAGAGGAAGGTGTTTCCGGATAGATCCAGAGAGTTACGTGTCAACTGGCTCCCACAATACCTTCGAGCGGGTGGTGATGGCCCGCGGAAGGAGTCAAACCTCCTCGTTCCTTTTATGTTTCCTATTCGGCGACGCTCTTGGCCTTCCTTCGCAGGCGTATCTTGACTTCCCCCACTCACGGGAGTGGGAAGCAGCGGTCAGCCGCTACCGTTCGTTGTTCACAGCGCTCAAGGTCCGTCCGCAGGACGTCTTGGTTCGGTTCGATAGCCGAAGGCTCTGTAGGCTCTGTATTGGGCCACATTTTCAGGAGCACCTAGTGTGCCTCGATTCTGAGCGGAAGGATCACCTGACAAGATGGACTTTCGGCGTCCGGACCTGTTTGGATACAGGTGCCGCGTTTCCTCCGTTTCCGACAGCCGGGCCGACGTCACTGGAAGGAGAACCTCCGACGCCGTAGAGCGACCCGCGAATAAGGGGACAGGTGGAGTCTTATTTTGGGGGCACGGAGAACCCCCACACCACCACCAGAGGCAGGGATGTCACGCTACCGGGACGCCCGGGAGTTCCCCCGGCACAGCCCAGCGCCGACCCAGCAACATCTGGAGCGATCGTATCCATTCCTACTGGCGCAAGAGAGAGGGTGACGGTTACAGAAGGCAGAAGAGACCGACCGCGAGGATCTGGGAGGGGATCACGAGCGACCAATACTAGGAGGGAGGCCTCCACCAATCGGGGGCGAATCCCTCTACCCGTCGGCAGCGAACTATCCCCGTCCACTGGCCAGAGGGGGGGCAATCACGGAGAACGTGAACCTAGCAGGGAATGAGGAGGGAGCAAAGGAGTAGGAAGCGAGGGAGGAGAGGGCGAGGCAGGAATTGCAGCACCTGGGAGCGCCGGGCGATTTCGCGCATCCATGGGAGACAACCAAGACGTTGAGACCTGCGGGGGTTGCCGGGGGACGGTTGCTCGGGGACACGAGTGGTGGGGCTACCGTGTGGACACCGCCATGTGATGCATGCACGGTGCGTGTTGAACGAATTCAGGAAACCTGGGGCGCAGGAGCTGCTTCTCTGCGGTGCTAAAGGTTGCACAGTCCGCCATGAAAGACGGGGAGCTTTAGAGGCGGCAATACAGGCTGACCCGCGGTTACGCGCTACGGCAGCGAGACTTGGGGGGAGACGCGACGAGGGCGAGGATGGGCGGCGTCGTCGATGATGTCCTCCAACAACGCTTCATCACCGTCGCCGAAGAGTCGTTCTACGATAGCCCCCCCAACTTTTCTTTAACGAAATCGCCGGTTTTGAACCAGCTCCTGGCCGTATCTCCTGAAATACGGTGCCCCTGGCCACCTCGACGTCATCGTTCGATAGTCCTTCGCAAGCAAGAAATTATTGGGACATATTTTTTTCATAGCATCCTCCCTCGTGTCGAACAGCCATGAAAGGTTCGTTAAATAAAATCGCTGGTTCGGGGGGGGGCTATCGTAGAAGCAGACCAAAACAGCCGAGGTTGGCTACTGCCCACACCAAGCTGTTTATCCACGCTCTTGCCCTCCTCAATCACGCTTTGTAAGAGCATCGGCAGAACAGACAATCAACGACGCCGAGCCCCCTCCTGAGGGCCATCATATCGTGGTGTATCGTGCCAGTTCGGCTGCACTCGCAAGACGGCCGGATGAAGCGGCGCGAGAGGTTCGCGTCCGTTGAACGCGTTGATTTCGCTTTTTTTCTTCTGCGGCTGATGAGATACACCCGTCGAGCATCGGCAAGGTAGAGTGACCTAACCCTCGAAGTAACGGACAAAGCGAAGTTCAAGAGGGTATCGTCAGCATGACGTCACTC
>JAYJME010003727.1:0-11750 GCA_036873775.1 Costaria costata | reverse complement strand
TAGCCAGTGGTTTTCTCCCGCCCACCCGCCGCTTTTCTTTCGAGGGTGGGGGAACGGAGATCAACTACGCGTGTGTGTGTGTTTTCTTTAGGCCAGTTGTCTATTTTCATTTTTTTTCATTTGCATCTGTGGCGGGGAGTTGTTGAATGATATAGTACCATCTTGGGGGACTCGGCTGTCCGAGACTGCTGTGTTTTTGGCAGTAGGACTGATCGGAGTTAAGGGAGGGAGACAAAGGTGTATTGTCTAGCACGAGGAAATACCGCAGAAATGGGTTGCTATGGTAGGCGTGCCAGGCTTGGGATGTTTCCCTCCCAAATGTCACAGATAATAATGATGAACCAATTCGAGAGAGGAACAACAAAGGGGGGGTTGTGGGGGTTGGTTGGGTTCATGGTGCTTTGCACCCAAGCAGCAGGAAGGGCTTCCGTGGTTGCACTGAAAAGTTGGGAGAAGTTGCTCTCATAGTTATACGCGCATCCTTCTCGACTGGGGCTACCTTTTTATCCCTTTTACTACCCCAAAAAAGCATCCCATACTATTTCCAAGTAGTTTTGTTCCCAAAAACCGTTTCCGGCTCTAAAGGGGTTAACAGAGATGCTTACAGATCCGTACCACCCAGTGTAGGCTCGACTACTGCTGTTGGGAGATATGATATCACTTGTACTCTGTAGCTGCTGCTGTACACCCAGAATTATAACGTACGAACGGGTGGACCATTCACATGCTGCCCCGCTACCACTACGTAGGCTTGCATCACAAGTAAAATATCGGACTCTAAACTCACTTGCTTGTTGAGAGATACCATGGCCTTCGTCACGTCTTTCATCGCGCCGGCCATCGCCTCGTGAGACCGAACTGTCTCCAGCTTCAGCCCAACCCCCTGTAGGTGACTCCGAAACTCGATGAATTTCGTCACATAATTCCGTGTTCGCACAAGGTCTTTCGCCAGGACCTGAGGCCAAGAATCAGCAGATCAGAGCATAGGGGCGACCACATTGTTTAATCCCTGAGCACCTCAACCGTCCTCTGCTCACAGTCGGAGGCGCCTATCACACGCGAGACTTGTGTATAATTGAGCTGTTGAGCTCGTACCTACTGCTGCTGTAGACTGCGGGTACGTTCGTTCGTATAGACATGTACTGGTCCATAGAGCGGTACACAGGCGGCTCCATGCGCAACACGGCGGCTCCGTGAACAAGTGCCGCTGGGAAAATACCAAAGAATCTCGCACAGCGTCCCTCGTGCGGGTGCTTATTTTCAGCTAGCGCATTTGCCGTCAAACGGGTTATCACCTTGACGGCCCCCATCTGTCCCGCTTTGGCATTCTTCTTGATCTCCCCTATGAGCTTCTTCTCTTGCTTCTCTAGGTTCGTCTTCTCGCGGTCAATGTCCCGGACTGCTCTCGTAATCGTCCGCTTATTTTCCCTAAGAATCTCCTTCAAAGGCTTCTTTTTGCCGAAAATTGACGAGAAGGCAGCTTTCATGGCTCCTGCCGCTGCAGCTTTGATGGACGCTCGAGAAGTGTCCCTTTCGAAGCTACTGGAAGGTGCGTGTGTGCCTGTGAAGAGCAATAATGGAGCTGAACATCAACATTCGGGAGTTGCACTTTTATTTGCGAGCATCGTGCCATGTGCGAAACACGGAACACGTCCCCTGCCCACTACTGGCAAGAAATTAGGAAATCATTGCGCCGCCTTTGACCTTCGAGACAGGCTGGCTGGGTGTACTCGTTTGCACCATAGGGGGGCCGTCTGCTCTGTAAAGCCCGGGGACCACACAGGCCACCTCGGTGCTTGCTTCGTATTTGCATTTTCCTTTGTCTCGCGTCCACCATCGTCCCATCCTCCCTTACTCCTGCTCTCCTCGTCATTGTGATTGGCAGGTAGATACTGGGTACTGGTATAATTAATACGTACGTACCAGGTATATCTTACGAGTAGAGAGTGGTGGTATTCATACACCCTGGGGTATTACGAGACCAGTGCCGGGACTCCTTGCTAGCTATTCCTTGCTCCTTGCTTGAGAGCTCTACGAATGAGTAAGTAGGTGGATTTCCGGCGGGTATGTTACCTCGGGTTGCACGATAAAATACGTAACGGCTGCCCTCGGGGTACATAATTATCTGAACGAACACACTAAACTACAAATAAAATCGTACTCGTATCATATCATATTATTATGTACTCGCATTTACAGTAGAGGACTCAGCAGTAAAAAAGGTGCGTCTGTAAACGCATAATAATGTAATAAGCCCAACGTAAAAATCAAACATCTGCGAAGGTGTGTGCTCCCCTCCGGGGGCGCAGGGTTGTCTACCGCGCTGTTCATTTCTCGTCGACCCATGATGTTGCCTTGGTTACCAGGGGTATTGTCTTGAGATTGAGTTGGGTGTGGACGGGGCGGGGGCTGTCCTTTCTGGCCACAGCCGGCTGGCGGGAGATGGATGGTCCGACGGTATGGCGGGGTCCAGCATATAAAGGGTCGGGATATCATCAGTGATCAGTGATCATCAGTGATAATCATCAGTGGGTTATGATTCATGATGTTGTAACGGCGCAGCTGGATTCGTGGTTTGGCAAGGACTTGGTGTAATATAAAATATGATATGAGGGTGAGGCAGGCGCGCCCGAGATTTATCGCGTGACTGTGATTTATTTACTTACGGGTACAGTACCTGGTACAGTACCAACTTCGTGTCAGGGTGTGAGGCCAAAGAGTCAGCGCGGCCTGATGTATCCCGGTGTACGATTATTTGGCGTGGTATAACTTGGTAAGAGGGCGAGGCTGGCGTTTCAGACGGGGCAAGGACCATCGCATAGACTTGGTAAAATGAAATACTCCTCCTTGGAATGATTCAGACGCGACAGAGCGCTCTTCCCGCAGGAGGAGCTTCTGATTGAGTACGCAACACAGGGCGAACCTGTATCCAATATCCATTAGCATTGCCGGACAAGTTCAGAGTGCTTTGAAGGACATGGCGGTCCATTTTTGGATTCAGCAGGATATGGCAAACAAGGTACAGTATATAGGTGACGGTGAAAGGCGCCCAGGAATGTCCTCCATGATGAACAAGAGAGCGCTCCTTCCGTAACGTTGTAAATGATTTTGCGGCGAAATAGCATGTACGCGCTGAGAGAGACTTTCCGATTATTCCTAGACGGGTATGCAGGAAGACCGGGTTTCCCCCCCCCCAGCCTTGGTTGACGTAGAATTATTAACGCCTTGGATCTACCGTCTGGAGTGACACGTGGCTGGCCGTTCTTCGGCCAACCGACTGGGGGGGGGTGTTGCGACGCGGTGTTATACTCTTTTGAGTGGATCCAGGCAGGCCTTCCTGCGTGCTCAAAACCAGGAAGCTTGTAGCCCCTGCTCTGATTTCCTTGCCCTCTCGTTTGCTAATATCAACAACCAGCTACATTTGGCAGAAGAGTGGCGGGCTTGAGGCGATGCGTGGCCCAGATGTGCTACCTCCCATGTTGTTATGGATTAGGCTCGCCCAGGTATTTCTATGCATGAACTCGACAAGTTTCGGCGTGACGATATGTGAGACGCGCCATTTGGACGTGCAGTACGATGCAGTGCTGCACGTCAGAAACAACAATAACAATATAGCAAGCGTTTATACTGCAGGATGGCATCTACGATACCTGTGACATACCCACGTGGCGAGGGTGACCTCCACCTTATGAAGAATCCACGGGCAGATTGCGTTTGTAATATCAATAGATGATCAATGCAGACGTTGTCTGTAGCCGCCTGGTCGCAGTATGATACCCATCATGCATTGTGCTCGCTCAGTTTGGTGACACTTCAAAGCGTTCCACACTGATGAATGCTACAAGAAGACTTTATTTCCCTGTATATGTGCCATCATGTACAAAGTCCTCCAAAACATGTCCCCGCCCTGAATAGGCGTAGTTGCAGATTTCACAGCAATGGAAATAGGGTTATGACACGCTCCGGAACTCGAAGAGGGAACCAAAGATGCGGCTCTTCAAAACTGCAGCGAACAACTATTAATATTAATAAGGCGATAGACTAACTGAGGACCCACACCTCGAAATGATTTTTTTGTGGGATACCGTGCTGTTACACTATCAATACCGTATCGCTGCCGTACTGTTATTGTAATATGCGCTACTGAAAGGAACGCCACGAGTATGTAAAGGGGGTCGTCGCGCACTCGAAGGAATGCGCCCACCTGTTCCATGTTTTTTGGAGTTTTACGACAAGGAAAATACTGACGCGACGAAGACAAAGCCAAGGCCGTGAATGCAGGACATAACATAAGGCACGCAGCGAAGGTTAGAAGAAGGCTCCAAAATGCTGGACCCAAAGAGACTCCGTAGCGTGGTACCGTTGCCAGTCGAAACCGGTGTACAACGCAAATAGGCGCTAACGATACAAGCGTGCCTGAAACAACGGGGCAACTAGGAAAGACCCGCAGCCTGTGACAAAAGGAGGCAAGGAAAACCCGTGGTGGTGGACTGACAAAAGTCACTCTCTTACGACGAACAAAAAAGAACCAGGCCGAAAACAGAAACCACATAGAAGACACAGCGTCACAAGCAAACGAACCACTGTGCTCATAGTGGCGTAAGACTGGCCAGGGGGGGTAAGGTAGTGAGAGCGAGAGAGACATCTAAACTCCGTGATACACCGCGAGCTAGCCCCGCACGCTTGTAACGCTGAAGGCACCAGGGTCCTTAGTTGGCGTTCCGCGCATGAGTTGAAGGTTGTTCTTGACCGGGCCGAGGTCGGCGAGGAACCAGACGACGTATGATATATGCACGGATTTTGTTCGAGTACTCGTAGATGTATGATGAGGTGCGATGGACGTTATTCCAATTTACCAAAGGCGATCACAGGCCTTCTACTCCTTCAGGTAGGGCCAAAGCATGGAAGCGTCGGAGCCAGAGATCGGGGGGGGGTGTATGGTACCATAACCCCGGGCGAGTAAAAACCCGCCTTGAGACCGCGCTTATTCACGCAGGGCAACGCTTGTACACGTTTGACAATGGATGCGACTGGCTTGACCGTGTTTCAACGCTGTGTCGGACCATTAATAGTAGCGGAAAAGGTGTTGCTGGAAGTGTTTCAAGTCGAGGTTTAGATCACATGAAACGTTGAAGAGTCCGGCCCAGGGAATATCACCCACATGACGGCGGTGACACCGATATGGCCGCGAGCTAGTCGACAGCCTGCCATCTGCTCGACCTCGAGGCGCTCGGGCGGTGATAACATGCTGTCGAGTGTGACGTTGCACGGTGGGGGGGGGGGGTGAATAGGGGTTCATATGTCGTCCGGATTCCGGCAGGGCTTTCATCGAACGAAAGAGACGCGGCGGTTGAAATCCTGTCCAAGCATGTCGGAAGTTGGGTCGACGTAGATATTTTTTTTGTGTAGAGGACAGCAAACTATTTATAAGGTCTCGGAGACTGACGCTGGTGTCCGCGGGGGAAAAAAAAATCTTGAACGAACCATTCCGGTGAGACACTTTTTTGCCTTGGAACGAAACATCGGGACCGGCGAAGGGCGTCATGGAGTTCGCGGACGGCACGTTAGGGGCAATGTTCACGGTCGGTGGCGAGGTTGTAGTAGCTCAGTTGACTGTGGTTCAAGTCTTCATGTTTGTTCGGGAGCTCGACGACTGTGACACAGAATACAGCCCAAATGTATTTCATCGGGGGGCAAGCCTGTAGTGGCGTTGAGAGAGTTGTTGCAGGCAAACTCGATGGGAGCAGTTGTACGATACGTCTGAGTGGGTTTGATATCCATTTACCCAAAGTACGGTTATTTGAGACATCGCGCAATTGATGCGCTTGAGCCTGCCGACGGTGCTGGGGCGGCTGGAGCTGGTGTTGATCTTGTCGATGTCAACGCGCTCGTGGATGGCGCGGGAATGCTGATGTACGAAGTATATCTCTATTCCGTTGAATTACCGTGAAACGATCCGTTGGCCTACCCTCCATTTACCACTTCCCAATAGTCCTGGTGTGACTCTCAGCGTGGAGTATTTTGAACCTCTATCGACTACACCACTCGGTAACGCAGACATCCTTTCCTCCACCAATCGTATCGGCAGTGTGCCAACATGTGTGCCGTGCCCGATGCTCGACTTCCCGCCATTGCCAGCGGTACTGCCGCCGCCATCACCGTCCGACACACCACTCCTCGGGGATACCCGGTTTCGCTTCTTGCCGGCAATTATCTGCTTGGAATTTTCCAGCATGTTATATTGGCGCTTTTAATACCTTCGCGATACAAACACTAGGTTGTTTGTCACCACCCCCGCTCCACGACGGCATTGAGTGTATGTATGATCCATGCTATAGCTCAGACATTCCCGATGGTAGTTAAATATTAATATCTCGAGCGGGATGCACAACCCCTCCACGCTGGGTTTCCCAGATTGTTTTCCGGCGACGCCGCTGCTGGACGGATCCCTCTTTATTGAAGTGTATGCTCGTTGTTATTTCGTGCCTGCAACTCATCGTTTGTTAGCACAATGGAGGACATCAAAGCTTGAACCGTGACCAACTGCCCCACTGCAGCCTCGCACATTGATATTCACCAGCCTTCCTACAGTACATAATTGTCCGAGAACAATTGACTCCCACCGTTTCCCGCCTGTACCGCGGCGAGTCGTCGACTCTGGATATCCTATGACAGACCCACTCTTTCGGTGCGGGCGGTTGGTGGGCATGGGTGTAAGCCTCTGCTGCGCCCATTCGACAAATGTCTCCGAAACGCACCGACGCAGCTGGCTTCAAGGGATGCGAAGCTCTCCCTTATTTGGGTTGGCCGGTACTAGATGCTTCGCCGTCTGCCCGGCGCGTGACACTCCCAATGGCAGGACTCCAGCACAAGCTCTTCCCAGACCTTCCACCGAGATAGCTTCAGCCGCCTGGTCGCCGTCGTACGACAGGCCCTACTAGAACCCAGACAAAACTAACGAAAACCCCCTGTTTTGCGGGTGAACCTCTTCCAAGTACGTGCCCACTAGATCGCCATTAAATCCAAATAGACGGATGTGACAAGGAGACGTTTGGTACACTACATATCAGCGAGAAAGCGATCACTATCCTAGAAGATAGATGGTGACCACACAAGGCGAAGCAGGAAGGGGATACGAAGATAAACAAAACACAAATATACCAGTATAATATGTGGAAAACACATGATGAGCGCCCAAATATTGGAGGTGTCTCTATTTGGAGTAGAAACGGTGCTCCGTCTCAAAAGGGGTGCGTGTCAATGGTCAAAGGGCTAAAGTAAGCAGCAAATATGTACGCCCCGCCCCGCCCCCCTCGACGACATATTACACTCCGCCAAAACCCTCGAAGTCTATCAGACCATGGGCCTTGATCAGTTTTGAGATCGTTGCTGCGTTAATCGTTGTCATGCACGAAAGCTGCAGTAGGTGGGCGTCCCCAACCCTCTATAGGAGCGCGAAATCTACCCCTTAACACAATACTTCCGGCGATAGGTATTATCTATAAATGTCTACCGGCACCCCTCCACCAGACCAGAACTACCTCCAAAGTCGTATCGGCGCTACCCAACGCGATTGTCGCAGACGAAAGACGTACATTCCCTCAAGGTCCCTAGTTGCAGCTTTCCGCATTTCTGCCCCCGAGAGCGGCGCCCATTTCTGATACAACGCTTGCGACGGCCTCTTGGGGCTGGGTTTCATCGAGCATCCCCTTATATACAGTACCAGGTACGTATTACTATTACGTAGATCAGCCCAGCGCGATCGAGATCGCCCCCCCCTGTCCTGTATGGCACCAGGTATATGCGCCATTGGGCGAAGCGTCGAGCACTTGTTATTTTCTTTCAATGGAGCATAGAGCAAGACTGAACGTCTGACTCTCGGCGCGTTGCGATTTCCGGACGAATCCCGTAGGGCATCTACTATCTACGGTTGAGCTGTGGAGGTCCTCTATTGTATAGTGGTCAATACGTATCCCGCAAAATCGCGCGTTTGCTCCTACTTACGTGCATCTGATGTTTGTGTTATTCCAACACGTTTTTTGTTTGTTTCTTGTTTAGCAGTATAAAGAGCCGAACTTGTTCCTTACCTCCCCCCCATCGATGTATGCTGTCGGTCGTTTGCAGCAGCATGCAAGACGACATGCAGCAGCGCTGGGACCGACAATGCCTCGTCCTGAAATGTGTTGTACTGGTGTACCTTTAGTGCGATCAAGCACGTTTTCCGGCTTGACGCCCCTTGTTTGATGTTGTGAGGCGTAGTTTTCACAGGTGTTTCCTCGACGGCCACTGTTTGCTCCAGTGGCACTAGCGCACGTTTCGGCACAGAGTGGCCGTGCTGCTGTCACACGTTGCCGCACGGTGGCTCTTCTGGACACGGGCTTGCCGCAAACATTCATCTCTGCCGCAGATTGGAACCCGGTTAATCTTGCAGCGTTGCGACGGAGACCCGCGAACAGCGCATGGTTCCTGGCTTACGGGGGCGGTTTCGGAATCTTCGCTGGCATTCTCATTACAACTTTTTTTCGCCTCAGTGTTCAACTATTGCTCGGGGGCCCTTGTACTGCTGCAGTCACTGTACGGGCGATGGGCGTGTATGGTCTCGTCTGGTACTACGCAAAACCTTGTAGCGTTCCGGCGGGGTAGCCGAATGAGCTTCGAGCAACGTACTACGCACCTTTTCTTACCTCCTGCAACCCTTTCGATGATTGTTTGGCTATCTGTCCTTTTCAAAGCACACCTCTACCGGCACTTCTGCTTTCGTCCACAACTACCGACCCACGGGCGGCATGTTTCACCTCCAATACCTCGGCGTTCGAGCAGTCTCGCTTTCATCGACACCCTCCCCATCACTCGTCGGGGTCAATCTTGGATCTTGTACGCTGTGCAGGCGCCCCAGCGATCACCGGCCACTATTAATACTTGGGGGACATATTGCCTTCCTCGCGACAAGTGTATTTCCCAACAGGAAATTTTTCACCGGCAGGCACCGAACAAGTTCGATTTCAGGCTCATCAATCTCCAGTCAGGGGATTTGTCCGGCACCTCTTGCTCTCAACCGATGTGTACAGGTACAAATCCCGTTATCCTCCATTGAGACGCTTCCGTGGAGTCACCAACGCGTCTCACCACTCCCAGCGCCCCTGACCCGCACGGCAATATTCCTGTAACCAACGCAGGGCGCCCCCAGTTGACAGTGACCCTCCCCCCGTTCGCCAAAGATGCCGTGCCCTAAGTCCCCTGCGCGCCTTGAATCAGACCAATACACCAGCTTCTTTCATTTGGAACCGCTTTTCGCGTTCGACCTCCTGAATTATGTTTTGCCCCCGGTACTCCGTGCTTCAACCGATGTTCTCTGTGAATTCCTCGTATATTTACGTATGATCTACATCCAAGACCGAGTTCAGGTCGTGTCCCTTCTTGCCGTTCAAGAGTTGCGCGCGGCCTGGCGGCGCCTTCGTCCCTTATCGACTACCTGATTTACCGCATAAACCCATCTCGGCTGAACAGGTCGCCACCTTGAACCAGTTTCTATCCTCCGGCCTCATCCAACGTCCAACCTCTCCGTATTTCATCCCGCTGGTAGGGATTCCAAAGGAAGACGGAAACGTTCGCATCACTGTTAACTACTATTGGCTTCCTCAACTAGCTCACCTCACCCCGCGTCAACGAGACCCTCGACTATCTCGGTAAAGGCCGCATCCTCTTGCTGTTCGACTTCATGTTTTCGTTCCACCAGATCACGATCGACAAGAACCCCACCCCTGTCAATGCCTTCTGCGCGCTAACACAGCTGAGGCTTGTCATACCGCAGCGCAGGAGCACCGCGCCCAGCAGGTAGTCCTTCGAGGTGAACAACAAGGCTGCAGAAGGCCTCAAACACGCAGCTTCCCACTTCAAAGACGCCATCATCTTCGACCCCGATCCTGCTTCCGAATTCGGATACACCCAAGCCTTCCCCCAACCTGCAACTCTTTCCTGCCTGAGTCCAACTCGGCACCACTGGCGACGATCCCTCGGGCACACCACCTCCCTCGCCCGCGTCCACCCCGACCTCGACGAGGTCGCCGCTCCCACCAACATGTTCATGTCGCTTAACGTGAAACACATACTGTACACTCCCTCCATGTCCTATTGTCCTATTGCCGCAAATGACTGAGGAGCTCGTCCACTCAAGTAAGGCGTCAGATTTGTCTTAACGTGGGCTATGGAACCGTCGTCAGACAGCGGCTCCGTGACCTCGGCACTCCACCGGTCTTTGTTTTCCTTGACTTGGTATGCCATCGCCGACAATTCCCACCCTTTCCATTTTACCGCGATTACAGCCGAGAACGTCTTCGGTGCCACCCTCGAGCAGCAGCAACCGGTCCTTTCGATGGCTATCTTTGGTCTACCAAGTTCCGCTTATACTTCGATCGCAAGGAATAGTTTTCTGCCCTGGTTGGAATCCATTTCCGCCTCTACGGGGGCCCTCAAATATCGTTAAAGCACAGCAAACGGTAGAGCCGATTTCCTCTCGTACCTCCCGCAGCCGGCGACCGACCTCGATCGCTCTGGACCCATCGGTATCATCAGGCTCGTCACGGTGATGTATCGTGGGTGTCTATACCATCCAGGCTTGCGGTCAAACTCCCTGCGGGCCTTCCACGCCGGGCATCAGCTTGAGCTCGCTTGTTCCTCCATCCACCAACTCCATCACACGCCATTCCACCACTCTCCTTCGCGACGAAGACTACGGTGATTTTCACCACCAAGGGCCGCGCATAAACGCTGCCGATTTGGGACGTACCCCGTCACCCCTGTTTACAAGGGCATCGTGGACACTGGCGCTTCTCCTGGCTTGGCTTCCATCCCTCCCGTTGTCTCCCCATAATCCGCCTCTAGCGCCGCGAAGCAAAGCTCTCCTCGCCCTTCTTGTGTGCCTTCTCGGAACCTCTAAACATCTGCCGCCGCCTTTAAAATCTCCGCACCACCACCACCACCACCGACAATGGTTTTGACCGCCGGGCACCTGTGGCCATTCCTCTCAGAATGTCCACTTCTCACCGCCTCTAACCTAGCCCTACGACTAAGCTTTCGTCTAGCTCCCCAAGACCAATATACAGAGGCGTCCCTAGCCGCGCCCCCAATGCCCCCTGCCGCCCTTTCCCGACATGACGACGAGCGGTTCCAAACACCTCCACGATGGTTTTCTGCCGCAACCCACACATACAGCCTACGACCTTGCGCAGACTTCATCAGTTACACTTCGTTTTCCAAAAGTCTCTGTCGAGACCGATGACAACCTCCACTAAACAACTCCTGCGTGGAGAACTTGACACACATCGTACTTGTTGGGCCCGTGAACAACGCGCTGAGCCCCCTTTCTCCACCACCGCCTTATATCTCTCTATGATGCCCTTGCCACCTCTGACCAACTCCGTGAACTTCATCTCTTCGTCTCGCCGCCTGCAGCTATCCGACTTCTACATCTCACTGCGAAACGTAAATTGCGCACACCGATGATGGCACCGTTGTCGTGGCTCGATTGTTGTCCACACTCTTGAACTATTTTTGTCTACACTCTCGATACTTGACGACCGCGACGCCCCCCGGGGACCAAACACGACCGACCGCTTCCGGGCGTTTACATCTCAGCGTTGATGCGCCCGAAGGTCCTGTGCACATGCCGTCATACCACTATTACGGGGGACCATAGTTAATAGGACCTACTGTAGACACAATAGGACCTACTGTAGACACCAACACCTATA
>JAYJME010003726.1:0-11755 GCA_036873775.1 Costaria costata | reverse complement strand
CAAAGCAACGAAACTACTACTAAGTGGTAACACCTAGGGAACAGCAGGGCAACGATTGCCCTGCTCTACAGTTAATAGTGTCAAGACAAAAGTGAGGAGTCTCTATTTTCTATACGATACGAACAATAGCCGCCTAGGTACAGTATGAGAACTGGGTCGTCTGCCTATACCTCTGGCCTGCTGCTTCAAGGACGAGCGATGGAGCGAGGGATGTCTGGCCCGGTGTACGTAGCAGCGTCGTTCCTGTCTTCTTTTCAGACACCGTGAGACCTGCTGCTTCGAAGACAGTCACGACAACTGTCCTAATTTTAGCGTCCTTCCGCGGATTTTGAGACTATTCCTGCGTCGTCGGCGTGCAGCATGCCCCACACAGCCCTTCTCACGCATGCCAATGGCTCCTCTTTTGCAACTACCTCAGCCTTCTTGAGGTAGACCAAATCCTTTACGATGCATTCGTCATTGCTGAAGCGTACCAGCATGACGTCTATCGCAGCAGCGAAGAACACGTTGAACATCAACGGTGACAGCACGCAGCCTTGCCGCAGCCCCCGCGTGGCAATAAACCACTCCGAGTGCTCCCCGTCATCCGTACGAACGAAAGCCCGCATGCCTTGGTGGAAATTGCCGATAACTGTGTAAGAATCTTGGTCGGTACGCCAGATCGTGTGCGTACCTTCCACGGCCGTTCTCGGTCGACGGAATCGTCCGCTTTCTGAAGGTCGATAAAGCACATGTTCAGAAGACGCTGCCTCTGTCGTCCGAGCACTTGCAACCGGCGCACGACGAACAGCATGTCGACCTCTGATCGTGCGGGACGGAAGCCGCACTGTTCCTCATGGAGTATTCTCTCGATTTCGCAGGGGTTGCTATTAAATAAGGCGGGACGTGGCATTTTTTAACAGCACTTTGCCTGCGTGGACGACAAGCGAAAATCCCCCTGTAGTTGTTGCAATCAGTTCGGTCCTTATTTTTGTAAAGGACCTTGATGATCGCATATTTCCATTGCTGGGGGACCTCTCACGTTACCCAAACGTTGACACGGATATTGTGAAAGCACTGGACGAACGCGGGGTGATCGAGTTTGAGTAACTCCGCCGGGAGATCATCAGATTCTGCTTCCTTTCAATTTGACATGCCCTCAAGCGCTTCCGTCATCTCGTCGATGGGTGGTTCATCTCCAAGCAATAGTTTAAGCGGTCGCGGTGGCAAGAGGTCGATCATCGTGGGATCGAGTTTCAGCGATTTCGTGTTCTTCAAGAGCTGGTGGAAGTGCCCCGACCATCGTTAACGAATTCGCGATTTATCCCGCAACAACGTGCCATCCTCGTCCGTATTGAACTGCTCACTCTTCGCGTTTATCCCTGCAAATCCGACCTTACCCTTCAGGTGCTTTTAAAACCCTCGTTGGTCGTTACTCGCTAGAAACCTCTCGGTTTCAGCGAGGTACTCTCCAAAATACACTTGTACTCCTGCGGCAATCGCCTTCTGCAGGTTCGCACACGCGGCTTTCAGTGTCTCCCACCCAAGTTCTATCCCGGGGTTGAGCACGCAAGGTTTGTCGCGCCTCTTCCCTCGCTGTCCATACTACTTTGAACGCGGCCGCGGTTTCGTCAGGCTTGCACCACCAACGTCAGCGGTGTCGACGTGGTGGAGGTGGTACCTCTGTTTCGACCGCATCGGTGACAGTCGTGGTGAAAATTTCAACCATGCCAGACGTACTACGGGGCTGGATAGGTTGGTTGAGAGTGGAAACGACCCTCGTGACTACTCGTTGACAACACTTTCCGACGGACATCAAAAGCTGCCTGCCGAACTATGGGCGCTTTGGGTTTTGGAGATTTCCGCGTTTGTCTGTTGGGAGAAAAGTTACGGCTGAGTCGGACCTTGATGTGCGCGATGCTGGCCGTACTGGTCGGGGGTCGTGCACCTATGATGTTTATTCAAGCAACACAACACTGCTGTAGTACATAACACATGCTAAGAGAACGAAAAATATGAAACTCGGCCGGCGGGTATAATACACACACAATCGGGGAATACTACTGAATTTAGTGGAGCAGTCGCTAGTTCAAAAACACTCAGAAAAATACGTAATAAATCCAAGCACACTGTACGCACGAAGTATTGTATTATGAACATTCTATGCCGGCATCACTAAATACAAGGCGAGCGACAGAGGATCATGGAAGACATCTTCTTCTGTCAAGATAGGCACTCACGGAGTCCACGTGGACGATAGATAATAATGCGATCTGTCAACATTCGTAGTTGCGCAAACAAGAAATGGTAATACTAGAGGAACGCGTACATGGTATCGGTCAACGCGTGAATACAATAGTTAACGTGTACACAGTATCGGCCAAGGAGTACGCGGAGGGCGTACACGTCGCCTGTGTACACGGAACGCATAAGCACGAAATCAGTGCATGCGGAATGTATATTAACCTTCACCTCAATTTCATTTCAACATCAACGTTAAATGCGTAGATCAGGAACGCGGAACACGTCATTCGTGAATATGAAGGATCAACGGAGTGCATAATACGTTAACAATACCTGTCCGGGTCGCGCGTACATTCCACAAGTGCATTATTTCTAGTTCTCAGGACACAAACCACGAAATAATATATCAAAAACAAGCAGGGCGGGGATAGGAAACGAGGCTGGCGGGAACAAACATACGAAGAGGGTATATTGAGTATTGAATTTAAGTGAAGGTGTCGCTCAGTATACACGGTAATACAAGAAGAAAAGAATATCCAGCAGAGAACTGGCTTTTTTTCGCCCCCGCCCCCACACCTCTTATTTTTAAGTCCCTGGTATTACGGCGCACGATGAATATAAGGTACGACGGGTAGCCACGGGATGTGGTTAGCAAAATCCAATCGCGTCGGAGCGGGGCGGTACATGCTCGGCCAAGTCGCTAGAGGCACTTGGACACATACGATATGTACAGTGCAGACAAACCGATCGCACTAAAAGGGGGGGAGCTGGGAACGTACGGACGTCAGCCCCCGATCAGGGCCTTGCCTAGACTGGCTTCCCAACGTGGGGGGCTGTCGCGTAGGAAAGCAGGCCGAACGAAGATGAATGTGACTACTTGTATTCACTTTTTTAATAACCACCATTATCGAAATACGTATGTATTCATATACTTTGTATATGTGTGCGTATAAGACACAAGAGAGCGAGGCACATTAAAATGTATAGGTACGAAGCCGCGCTCGCCTCGCGTTCCGGAGCAATCGCCAAAACTCTGGAAGACGCTGACACGTAATCCCGAGGTCAAACACCGGAACAACGTAACAATAAGGGAAGGGTCCCTCCGTGCACACCACAAAACGATGTGGATCGGTGGAAGGGGTGGATTCGAGGCGTCGCTCTTCCCGCGTGTCCATTTGTGAATGCTGGGCCTCAGGTCTATGATACATCCTGGCGGTTGGAAAAGCAACACAATGGAACAAAATAAAACAAGTGGTCCGTTTACCATACCCAACGAAAGGAACGTGGAATGGTCGGACAGGGGGGAGTTTCGTAAATACAGGTGAACACGGGGTTACCTCATCCATATGTCCTTCGACATAGTCGGATCGGACCAGGGCGCTTGCTACAAGCGCCCTGCCAAGTTGCGGTGACATGGGGGCACGTGCGGGTCATGCAGCACATACGAGGCCAAATATCTGAGACCTAAGGGGGCGCATATGGAACGCGCAGGGCAGACGGGGCTGATCACACCGATGAGCCAAGTTGCAGTAAGATAAGAGGCCGTTGCACAGATACGATAAGTTGCGGAGACCCTTGGGCGGGCGCGTATGGAAGGCGCAGGGCATACGGGACTGATCGCACCGGTAGTCCAAGTTGCCGAAAAATTGAGCCACGTACGGAGCGTGCAGCGCTTACAGGCTGATCGCACCCTGGAAACTTGCAACATGCAGACGTCAGCACTGCTGTATTTGCAAGCCTCGGGAGAAAGAGGCACATGTATAAATGCACACCAGGTAGGTACCAAGCGGCGTTCGCCTTGCGTTCCGGAACATCGCCAAAACTCAGGAAAGTGCTGGCAATCAATCGCGAGAGCAAACACAGGATGAGCAATGCAGACAGGCTGCTCGTCACAATGGGTGCAAGTGCTCACGTATAGACTTGCAAGATGCAGAAGGCAGCACCCGAGGGGATATTATATCATGTCATGTAGGCCGTGTTTACCGTTGGTCAGGATAAACCTACACGCTTGATTCGCGTGTCGAAAAAAGAGGTGCCAGGACCAGGAAATGCACGCATACGCGGGTAGTCCCGGAGGAGGGGGTGGGAAGTACACCGGAACATATGGAAGCAGTGGGTATCACCATATATGGATCAGGTAAATAAAGGACGTCTCTCCATACGTATGGGTCATTGCGACGTCTGGATATGATAACATAAACTTAACGCGCGGATCGGCGCGGGGTTAGACCCGCAACCTACAGCACCACGATCACATTACCGAGGACGAGATCGTCGAGATACGTGGCAGAATTGTTGGGCGACGACAGAAAAATAAAAGAAATAGAACTGAAATTTATCAGCTATGTACCTGGTATACACTAAATTTAAATCGGGCATAATAATCGGTTAACGGCCAGTGGGAGATGCGGCAACAAGGCCGGAGGCGAGAGTCTGCCTACCGCAGACTCCACAAGCGCGATAGTACGAACTCGCGCAAAGGTAAGCGGGGCGTATCCCAGTCGGAGCAACGCGTCCCTCTCAGGGTGGAACTGATGTCGAGGACGTGTGTCACCCATCAGAACCGGGAGACACCCCACTGTTCTCGTATCGCAGTTCAGGGGGCATAAGTGACCAGAGGGTTCAAGGGGACCAGGCCGAAGAACGATCGGGGGTAAACGGTAAGCAGGATCGAATCGACCTCATCGCGTTACAGCGAGGTGGACGCCAGGGGTTAATACTGTGACGCGTAGCGACTGCCGAGACCAGCGCTACGAATAGGGTCCATTGTGAGAGCAGGGGTCGAGGCCGTAAGGGGCTCATTGCTGAGACAATGGAGGTTATAGGATGGGTCCCCGAGACAGTGATGCCATCGTGGAAAGCCTACAAATAGAGGCCTCGGAGTCGACCTGGCGTTTACTCAACGCCACCGAGGCCAAAAGAGATGAAGTCAAAGGCCAAGTGATCAGCAATACCAGTGCAACCAGCCCCGAGCCCTTGCGCCTCGCCTTGCCCTTCGTGCCCGCTATCTGTGTCTGGTGCTTTGTTGATCCTTCACTCTTCCTGTTGGCCCCCATTGACAATACTGCCCATGCACATTTGGTCTGACGCTACCCAACCTGACGTGATCCCGAGTCATCTGAACTCCTGCACAAGAGGCCCTTCACGAACAAACCACAGAAGGCCAGCCACCCTCAGACATGTATCGAACCTGGTGCTTTCAGGGCCTGCGGACTGAACCCTCTTGTATCAATAGGTGGAGAAGTTTGAATGGTCTTGGACCATTGGGGAAACTCGGTCTTCGAGACTGCGGACAGTGTACCCTAGATAACATCGCCCGGAGGAGGGAGAGACGGCATGGTAGGCGTAGGCACGCGATATACCGCGTCCTGGCCGGCCGGCGTAGGCACGTGATACAATGCAGTGCGAGGCCGTCAGTAGCGCGTAGAGTCAGCATGGTCTCCCTCCTATCACGTCTAAAGAAATTAAATGTTGTATACACACACCAATTGCATCGTACCTGGCTCTGATACAACTGTGAAGGGTACTAAACAAACTACGTATATCAAAAAGAGATATCATAGGTGAAGAAGCAAGCGAAACGTCGTTCGAATACATGGTACGTTACGCGGTGACAGAGAGTGTACTATAATAGTAGTCCACATAAATAGAGTGATGTCCTGAGGTAGCTCACTTATGCATGGGATGAATCACTCTTTAAACGAGTACTCGTTGACTTCCAGCACGCCTAGTGTCCGCGCTGACTCCTCAACCTACAGAGATGCAAACTCTATGATCGCAAAACCCCGACCCAGGCAGCTATGATACGTCGTTCCAGGTAGACGGCAGTAGCAGTGATGTAGTGATATTCTCGTACTGCTGTGTCCGCGCTCACTCCTCTCATCCTAAGATACAAGTTCTGTGAGCACAAAACCACGACACAGGCAGTTATGATGCGTCATACCAGGTAGACAGCAGTAGCAGTGATGTACAGCAGTAGTAATACACTGGAATAAACTGTTATTTCTGCCCGTCGACGAAGTTAAACGCATCTTCCAATGACCGTGCTGATTCTTCATCCCAGAGAAATACCAACCTTGTGATCACAAAATTATGACACAGGCAACTACGTAATGCCAGATAAACAGCAGTATGATAGGCACACACCAATTGCATCGCACCTGGCATTAATAGAAATACAACTGCGGTCAGGGGTGCACAAGGATCCGAGTCTCTAGCACCCCACTACCCCAAGACCTCAGAATGAAAAACCAACCGGACCCCAACCGGACCGTTGTGATCCCAGGAAACAATAGGACAACTTTTTTTTTAGTACCCCACCCCCCCCAACAGCGAAAACAAAATAGGATGGGTCTCTGAAAAAAAGGGACAAAAACCGAAAAAAAATGTTTTTCGCTTATTTCGTCCTGTGATCAATCACAGCGCTCCGGTTTGTTTTCAATTCTGACCTTCCCAGGAGTGTGGTGTCGTTTTGTCTTTTTGCCGTGCACCCCTGTTAACCTTGTTGTTGGCGGGCGTATACTCTGTACGTATACGACAGCCAGTTTGCGGCTCATAATTAATACCTGGTATATATACCAGGTATATATATATTTTTTTCAAAGGAAACAAAACAGGGACTGATATTACCTATGCACAGGTAATAAAAAAAATCAGGGACTGGTATGGTATTACCTAGGTATAAAACAGTAATTACCGGTAACTTTAATGGGTGGTAGGTAACTACAAAATGGTGGGAATTACGCGCCCCCAATGCCCGTTAACAAAACAAGCCTATATTTGATCATTGATTAATTGATGTAGGGTCCGTGCTGGACATATGAAAACATTTACCATATGTTTTTGGTCGTTTGTAGCAGATTCACACTGGTTTATAGAGAAATACGTGGAAACCCGGGGGTGATTCTTAAACCTCCCTGATTTTGAGGTAACTACCGGAAACAAATAAAAAGCTGATTTTCGGTAATTACCGGTAAGTAGTTGGTCCAGACTGGATTCCAGTCAGCGGTAATATAAATCCCTGGAAAAAAATCGTTGACGAAAAGTAAGAAAATGTTCCACAATTTGTATTTACATTTAAGAATAAATAGTGAACATCGACCACCAACATTATTACCGGTACGTAGTACAGCCTGACAAAGCAGTCGTACGTAGTTCTGACGAGATGCTGAAAACCAAACACTACTGACTCCGAACATGAAACGGAACGCGTAGTAAGTTAACCTCTACTACAGCGGTATACCTAAAACCTGCTCAACAAAAAGCAACCCGAACAAATCGAACGGCGCATACCGGAAAATACCCTCCACCGACATCATACATACACTGCTGCTGGTGTATATTATTATAAAAGAAAATTATACTGGTAGACGTTACCCCTAACTACCGTACTGAGCTATTATATCAGTCAGCGCTGACTGATATGATAGCTCAGCGGTTAAGGGTAACGTCTAAAACAACGGCACAATCCGGGGTCCGCCGGCGGTTAAGCCTGGACCTCGGACTTTACTTACTCAAGGAAAGGTTGCAATCATCCCTTTAGTCAGCGCTGCCCCGGTTAGGTGGGATTATGGCGCTTCTTCTTCTTCTTCTTCTTCCCTGGAAGTTGTGTCACACGTATCACCCTTCAGGTTTGCCTGTCTAGCAGGTCTCGCGATGCCACTCACTTTATTGTTGACCTTCAGTCGAAGCGCCATAATCCCGCCTAACCGGGGCAGGGCTGTCTAAAGGGGTTGCACAACCCTTGAGTAAAATCCGAGGTCCAGGCTTAACCGCCGGCGGACCCCGGATTGTGTGCCTTTATTACAGTAGATGTGACCCAAACCACTGAGCTATGAGTTAGCTCTGACTGATCGCTTTAGTGTGGTTAGTGTGGCATCTAACAGTGTAATACGGGTTGGTTTTCAGCGACCACCAACAAATATGTCTCGGCGGCTCAAACGAAAAGTGTTGGAGCCTAAGACATGGGGGCGGTCAGGGTGGATGCTGCCCTTTTAGCAGCTAGCTAGCTCTTGGCGTGGCTGCTGCCTTTTCTACTGCTTGCTGCTTGACGGGGCCGAGAGACCCGCCGTTATCTTGCTGCTTGTGGGGACAGACATACATACTACGTGTAGTAGGGGCACCGCTCCACTATTTCAGCCCCATACATCCTTGACGACGTGTCGCACCTCGTCCCGGCCCCACACCCCTCCCCTCCCCTTTTTTAGTTGATCTCTCCCAAAAGATGGTGCCGTCTGTTGACGAACATGTTGACGAACATTCTGGTAGCTAATCTTGTCCACTCCTCCTTGATGGAAAACATGACAGAGCGCCCGCTGCTATCGCGGGGGCGGAGTACACCGTATACCTGGTCAGAGGTTTGGACGACCCGGGACCGATTAAACTTCCTCTTCCCCCGGCGCGCTACACGACCTCAATGGGGTCTGTACGAGGTTCCTGGTGCCTTCAGGTGCACGAAGCTAGTGCGTTTTCTAGGGGGATCCAACGTAACGTAGATCAATCTCGAGGCGCGGCCGTGGATATAGTTGACTTTCACTCCGCCGCCGTCCTCGATGGTTTTCCGTTTTTCTGGGGTTTTTGTTCTCCTTGGTTTGCTACTAGTGCTTTCTGAGTTTTTCGGTCAGAGTTGGGGCGTTTCTTGTCTGATTGGGATGGGCGGTCTGGTTCCGGTGTTTTCTTTCTCTTCGTCCTGCCGACGCCCTCCTCAGCTCCGAGCCGGGGGGCGGCCAGGGTACTCTGGCTACTCATACAGAGTCATACGACTATGTGTGTTCTTGTGTTTATTTCTTCGTGGTACATGTTATTTTGTTTCCTCTTCGCTATACGTCTTCAGGTGGACACTTCCCCCCCTCGCGAGACTGTGGGTTGTGCCACCTTTCCATTTTTAAGTTGGTTTCCCTTGTCTTAGCGCCTGCGTTCTGATCCATTTAGCCTTTCTTTGTCTCGCCCCCCCCGCCACGCTGGCGGTACGCGGGAGGCTTTTGACGATGGTTTGCCTTATTATACTGTCTGCGTTTCCTTTAATCACGTGTCTTCGCGTTTTTCCTGGCTGTAATAGCCAGGCCGTTCAAAGGTGTTGGAATGGGTTTTGAGGAGGCGCATCTTCGACTCATGTTCTAGATATAGTGGAACTGGGATTTCCCTGAAGTTCCCATGTTTCTGCATATGCGGCTCATCAGGGTGGGCTAGTGTTATGGTACGACCTTGAAAGGCCGGTAATTACCTCAGAAATAGGTAATTGGTATTGTTTGGGTGGCGTTTTGTACTAGGGATCAACCACCTGAATTTAGAGGGGCGAGAGCCCCTCTGCGTCAGATGTCATCGAGGCTCGAAGAATAATAAAGCTCTGTTTCTCAATCACGCCTGAAGCTCTGCAAGAAAGTGAGTAACACCAAGGACTAGATTAATAGGCAGACCTGCAGCGGATACTCTGTGCCTCCACCCCAGTCCTGTTACAGCGGCTTGGCAACGTTCTAACATAGTGTTATCAGTGGAGGGGCAATCGCGAAACGTCGTAACATAATGTTTAGTGCATATCCACGAATGTTGTAATGCATCAATGTTATGTTACTTCTCGATCTCGGCTGCTCTCGTACGGTAACATAGTGTTGCGCCGTGATCGGTACTTTTGCACAAACGTCGTAACACAATGTTAGGATTTGTACAGGCTCTTACGCTGTCAGCCTTAAGGCCACGCAGGAACCCTAACGAATACCTGGTATGTTGCCAAGCACGCGCGAGCAGGCGTTTCGCCAAAAAACGCAAACGACATGGAAATAGAGTTAAACGTTTCACATGCAAGATCCCTTATTTTCAGATTTAAAAACTGATGTAAATCTACAACAATCCAGAGTTTTTTCCCCTTTTTTGCTCTGGTTTTAGCCCAATACTTAACTACCTCAAACGGGAACGAAATGCGCCCGGCCGGCGTTTTTCGGGTACGCTATCTTAATACTTCAAAAGACCCGCGAAATCCTCAGCTAACTTCTGGTGAAAGCTGTTTTTGCATACGCGTTGTACCCATGGTACAATTGCATACGCGTTGTACCCATGGTACAATTGCATACGCGTTGTACCCATGGTACAACGTACTAGCGCGCAAAAATACCAAATCGTCGAATTTGCAATCTTTTCTTGACTTTTTGGTGAGAATGCTGGCTGCAACTTTGGCCTCACGAAGTCACCTCGCGAGTCGTTCCTGGCTGCCTAAGGCTGCTGTCCGGTGCACCCGATGCCCTCACGCACCCCATACGGTGCGTGACTCAATTTCACGCTGTGTTTGCTTGTGGTGAGACGTAGCTGTCCACAAGTGAAATGCAAACGTTCAGTTGGGGGTCGAACTTTTGTCTCCTTTCGTGTCTTCCAAATTCCGACCAATTTCGACCACTACAGCACCCCAAATTCGAGGTGTAGACCTCCGTTGAGAAAGTGTGGCCGGGCGATTTGGAGATAATCACAAAATTGCTGTGGACGACACACTAATATTGAACACCCGCTCTGTGCTATGGCACGAACCAGCCGAAAGCCTAAAAGCAGCGTGATAAAACAGCGGCGGGATTTTCTGTTCCGATGAAACATCTAGATATTATAGTGAGCCGGAAACCCGGGGATCGGGGGTGGATAAGATCCTGCGTGGCCTTAATGTACTCCTTAATCAGCCAAAACAAATCTCAGTCCCGACTCAACAAAACCATCTAATATCCAATACATAAATCCGGAACCCAACGTCAAAAAACCTAAAATTCAAAATGCCTCAAACCCAAGGAGAACAAGTTCCAAAAATATAGTGTACTGTGCAAATCCTAATGTCTTGCAAATTCTTGAAAGCCCAGCTACCGTTGCTGCTGGAAGTAGTGGTGGTGGTGGTGGTGCTGGCTGCTGCTGCTGGAAATAGTGGTGGTGGTGCTGCTGCTGCCAGTGCCACCACTGCTGCCGCTGCCGCTGCTGCTGCTGGTGAGCTTCTGCAGCTAGACCCCGCCATGCGGTGGGAGTCCAATGCCCTAACCGCAACCCGCTGTCGGGCGTTCTTTCGCGCCAAGCTTGCTCCGCGAGTATATCCTTTGTCCACGGCAGGTCTTCTGCTCCTGGTGCCACAACAAATGGCATCGTGCCCAAACGCTCACACAGCCTGCACGAGGTATCTTCGATCGATTCTAATTTGTTTTTCTCCCTCTGAGGGGGTGGAGAAGGCGGTCAGATCCATGACACCGCGCTCACGAGTTCCCTAGACTCGTCTACGCTAGCGTCAGAGGACAACCCGTGGGCGGGGTGCGATGGATCATGCGGAAGACTCGAAGTGTCCCGAGGGTGCCATGAGGCAAAGTAGAAGAACTGTGTATACTATTACCGTGTTGTGGGTAGCAGCGAAAGAGAGTGACACGTGGGCCTTGTCCACCATCTTGTATCATAAGATCACTCTTTGCTGCGTACCCAAAATGCAGAAAATTTGGTAAACATAAATCCCGCCGCAATCTACGAAGATCTCCGGTTACATGAACACAATATATATCAGACTCTGCTACGAGTACGAGTA
>JAYJME010003725.1:0-11756 GCA_036873775.1 Costaria costata | reverse complement strand
GGGGTGGATTCTACGTTATACGGCACAGCAGCAGCAGTACTCCTAGTAGTCTCCTATTGTTCAGTCACCAACTCAGTAACTCACTCGAAGAGTACTGGTCGCTATTAATCAGGGCTTTCCTCAGGATTAATCCCTCGGAACTGGTCGCGCTGAATCTACGTTAGTGTGTAACAGAGATACGAATGAGGAATAAACAATGGCAAAGGACAAAACCACGGCGAATCGAATGACGGTGTGCTTTTTGTTTTACGAAGGAGGAACCGCGGTATGAATCCCGTGGTAAATTACCGTGGGTCATTCCGCGGTTCCTACTTCGTACAAACAAACAAAAACACACCGTCAGTCGGTTCGTCGCCGTTATTTTGTCGTTGTTTATTCCTCGTTCGTAACTCTGCTATGTATGGTTGATTCACCGCGATCCCTGCTATCAGGTATTAACTACTGGTATTAAATAAGGTAAATAAACAATAGGTGGTGAAATGTTGCGCTGGGCGCAGGGCCACATATTTTGTTCAGAATTGCGCGTATCGCACCACAGAGCACAAGGAAGCAAGGCAGGGGCCGTGGTACAGCTTCCAGCACATGTTGCGCGTTATTTAGCGCCGCACCACCTTTTGCCTGGAGGCGAAACACCATGTACATTGTGCGTCGGGAAACAATTCTGGGGGGGATTTTTCGTGTTTTTCGCCCCAGGCAATCCAGTTTAGGGGTGGGTTTCGCCGCAGGCGAGTTTGTTTGGGTATTGTGGGCTCTTCGCCGCAGGAAGAAAAACTATTGGGGTCCTTCTATTTCAGCACCTCGCCTTCGGCTCGGGGCACGAGGGCCGCACCACGAGCCGACTGCCCTTTTTTTTGTTGCCCTGCTAAACACGCTACTGATGTGTTCGAGGTATCGGTATATGCCTGCCATGGGCCCAAGGCTCCGATACCATGCAGGCGTAGTTCGAGCATACCCCGCTGTATTTCAGTATACACGTTGATAAACGTTCTACCCGGGTATGGACCAAGTAAATCCTGCTCTCTGCTGCCTCCACCACCGTGACGGAGCTCAGGCCTGTTGCTTCCCCAACACGTGTCAGAGCTCCCGGAGGTGTTCGTCGCTGACATTGCTCGCGCGTCTAACTATACAATAGCGCTAGAGCATGATCGAGCCGACATGGTCGCGAGCAGCACACCGGAAATTTCTCCTCACTGAGGTGTTCAACGCGGCACGGGGTGCCTTCCGAATCAGTATTGTGTCACCATCGCGCGAAAAACTTTGCAGCTCATAGCGGGCGCAGAAAAGAGGAGTCCGCGTAAGTAGGCACGTAAGTCGGTGTCAGGAAGGAGGGGGGAGATGGACGTCGATCGATGCGCGTCGGGGCTGCTGCCACAAGCACGTTGGATGTTTGGCCCGAACTGGGTCGGGTGAAACCGGATAGAGCGGAGGAAATACCGGTACGGCGCCGCTCAAAAGCGGAAGGTGAAAGGGAGGACATGTGCCTGCAGCTCGAGTAAAAGCGGAACATACGTCGAAGGGATGGCAGTAGTTGGAAAATTGGAAGCTACGCTCAGGCGCGGGGGCTTTCACCAGAGGTGGTGAGCTCGCCGTGTTCACCGCTCGCACCCTCGCATATGCAACGGAACAAACGGCATGGAGCACAGCGAAGTCATTCTCAAGGCATACCAGAACTAGGCTGGGATGTACTGTAGTAGGTCTCCCAAAGGTTAGACTTGGAGGGCATAGCACCGTTACACGGTCACCAGCTGCACTGCGTGTTGCTCTGGGATAGACAACGGCATGTACGAGAGGAAGGAGACCCACCTCGTAGGGCTAGCCGCCACAACGTCTATCATGGCAGGGGAGTACAAAGGTGGTCTCGGGGTGGAATGAGCCAGTGCGAGAGTGATGATCGTTTGCGTCCAACTCGAGGACAAACCCAAGATTGTGTGGTTTTTTCGTGGGTTATACCCCCACGAAAAACAAACCAAAGACTCTCGAGTAATGTGAACACCGGGTTTCCCGGCGGGGATAACCTTCTTGTCCTGATGGGTGCAAATGTTCGTACCCGAACATGGTACAGGACGGGTGGGCCGACGGTTAGTTGCTGGGTGCATACAGGCGCGCGATGATATGAAAGACCGCGGAGAGCGACTACTGCTCCACGCAACAGCTCCTGCTCCACGCAACAGACAACAAGCATGCGCGCTTAACTACTGATTTTGCCAAGCCCACCGGCGGAGTATCGTACACCTTGTCCAGTGGTCAAACTGTGGGAAAGGCCAGTACCAACTGGATTAAAACGTCGTAAACGGCCTGTTCGCAACCTTTGCCGTGCGGCGCCCACCAGACGAACGACACCAATCCGACCTCAACGTTGTTGTCGTAGTTATCTGTCTCTTCGTGCGCTTTCCACCCACCCTTAGTTGTAGAGAGGAAGCAAGGGAAGGCGAGCTATTGACCTACAGCGGTTTGGGAAGACCTTGATCTCCGAGAAGACCTCAATACGGAGCAAGTCGCAAAGCTTACCCCCTCTCCCCCAGGTGGTTTTAGTGGCGTCGTTTGCATGGCCGCGGTGCCAGTCGAGACCTTACTGTTGCCCGTTGTGAATCTAGCGCCCCCTACTCGGCGCAAGCAAAACCCGAGGGGTTGGGGTGCGATCGAAGAGGCAAACACGCAGTCGCTTGACCCGATGGCAGGAGAAGGCAGACACGAGGGAACAGTTTGGTTCTACCACGAACGATCGCAGTCTGTCCACATCCTTGACGGTGGCCGCGAAACAGCTCCAACGCATGAGGGCGGCAGCTGTGCAGATGGTGTTTGAAGCGTTTGTCAGCCGACTCGATTGGGTGTATTCGAGAAGCCGCTCAGTCTGGCTTGTAGAACCATCTCCAGGATGTCGGCGTGAAAGAGAAGATGACATTCTGCTCCCAGTACATTAAGGACGAAAAGCATAGATCGCTGCTGGACGATGGCCTCATCCAAGAACACTGGGTAAGGTGTGGTTTTGTAAACTGTTATACAGCACGTCGCCAACTCTTGACCCGACTATCGTGGTGGACGAGCTCAAGGCATGGCCCAGGCGCAGACCGCCGGATGACACCCAGTCTGGGCGAGGTAGAAGAAGAGATCCACGCTATGGATAACAGACTGGTGCTACGATAGGGGGAGGGGGTACCTTTAAGCCCTTTTTTTTTTTGAGTAGATCAGAGCCACTCGGACGAGTAACCTCCTTGTTCGTTGGCAGTATTAGGCTCTCTTGCTTCTTTGGTTTCGCGATATGCACCAATAGTATGGGATTGTATGTCACGCTGACGCGTGCTACCATAGAGGTAGCACGTTTTTTGTCCTTTTTTGTTTCTAAACGACGGAGCTCCTTAACCCAAAATCGTCAGGGTGCCATTTTTGTTTTACAATCTGATTGGTTTGTATACCTAGGCCATGGGTGTTTTAATCGGGTTGCACTTTTGGTTGGCCCAAAACCAGTTTGTTTCGTGAAGTTCAGATCTCCTAAAGTGAGGAGCCTCAGAAAATAACAGGTGCACCTCTATCGTAGCACGCCTCCGCTGCGCAACAAGAACAAAAGTATGCCTAGTTCGAGCAAAGGCATCGGGTCACTCGCCGGAGTGGCCCAAACGCGGTAGTGAAAAGAGGGGTACCCGCCCCCCTATCGTTGCACCAGTCAACAGCGAGGCGGTTGGGCCTGATGGCCCATGCTACGATCTAGAGGTGTGCACCCTTCTTCTTTGAGGCTCTTCACCTTAGGAGCTCCATACCGCGCCCGAAAAATGTTTTTTGGAGTAAACGTTTAGGGCAGCCCGATGAGCAAACCCATGGTCTAGGCATTAGGAAAAATCCTATTGCTAAACAATAATGACACTCGGACGATTTTGGGTTAACAAGGCCCGTTATTCGGAAACAAAAAAAGACAAAAAGTGCAACCTCTATCGTAGCATGCGTCTGATGCCCCCCCCCGGGCTGAAGTCCGGAAGATCGTTTTACGAGATCATCGGCGCGGTGTGGAGAGGAGGGGGCGTGTCACTCCAGTGGATTCAAGGTTTAGCACAACAACAAAGGCAGGACGAGGAGTGGAAACTATCGCGGCATCTCTCTCGTGACGCACGCCTATATACAGTACCCTTTAAAGTCATTGCGGGTCGCTTCAGTGGCTCCTGTGAGTGGGAAGGCGTCCCGCCGGAGGAACGGTGTGGATATAGACCCTCCAGCGATTGCCGGCACATACACGATGTTTGTGGAACGAAGCCCGCTGGAACTGGAGACGAAGAAGGACACCCCCCTCTCCACAAGTATTTTGTCGACCTCACCAAAGGCTATGACTCCGGGACGGAGCCCTCCTATGGGCTGCCCTAGCGTACTTTACCGTACCACCGAGAAAGCTAACATTATATCCGTCAACGTCCCTACGACGGCATCCGAGCACATGTGTGGCCGGACGACGGCAAGTGATATGCTCGCCATCAAGCAGGGCCTTCGGCAAAGATATATGCTCGCGCCGCGGTTGTCCAACATGTTATTCGCGGTGATAGGTAACCGCGCGTGGGGGGTAGGGCAGCAACCCTTTTTTCTGGGACCCTAGGTCTTCATGTCCTCCTGATTTTTTTGTCTAATAATTTACGACTCAGGTGTTTTGTTTTTCACGTCCGTAATAGCACCTGTCTCCACTACTCCCGAAAACCCGCATGGCCGGAACGGGTTTTTAGAGAATGCGACGCTATTTTGTTCTCCACCACTACGACTACGAGCGAGTATTTGGTCCAGTTTGGTCCGAGTTCATGGCCCAGGGAAGCCCGTCCCCCATCGAGCTCGAGCCAGGACGGGCAGAGATACCGACGCGTGCTACGATAGAGGTTGTACTTTTCGGCTTTTTTTGGTTTCTGAACAGCGGTGCTCCTTAACCCAAAATCATCTGTCCAGATGTCAATCTTGTTTAGCAGGATGATTTGTTTAAAGGCCTAGTCCATGGGTTTGGTCTAGGGCTGCCCTTTACGTTTGCTCAAAAATTGTTTTCGGGTGTGGGATGGAGCTCTTATTAAGGTGAAGAGCCTCAAAGAAAATGGTGCATCTCTATCGTATTATTAATAATAGCATGGGTCTACCTAACCCGCAAACAGTAATGGACTCGCCGCCCAGCTGATGTTTCTGTTTCGATATCTCGTGCGACCGATGTTGGGAAGAGATATTTTCTTACTGTACGTTCCCGTCAACCGTTCGCTTCCCTTCCATTGCACACAGGTTGTTGGGAAAAAAACGCGTATGTTAGTGGGTGTGTTCAGGATTGGGCCAGAGGACGGAAATATTGGAACACTACTGTAGCACTTGACGACAACGTGCTAGCCACGAAAACAAGAAACTCCAGGCATTCTAGGGTCTCTTGAGTGACTTCCCGTGACCGCGAAGGCCTCCTACACCGGATGAACTGTGTGGAAGATGGACACGAGAGCTCGACGCCCGACACGGTGTTCTGTGTACAATACCTGCAGGAACTTGCGAGGACCAAGCAAACCCCGCTGAACATGCGCTTTGTCGACTTCACCAAAGCCTTGGTACTCCGTCAGTTGAACCCTCATGTGGGGGTGCAAGCCATATATCTCCCATTCGATCTCTTACCTCTTGAACGAACGCCCCGGGGGGCTGATGGGGAGAAATCGTGCATAGGTTCAACAAAGTGCCTCACGCCACTTCCCAGCACGTCACAGCCGCAAACATACAAGCATCGACCGACCTCTTGTAAATACTCTACTAGGGGTCAATCAATCAGCAGGCACCAACGCCGTCAACGGTGGCGGCGGGGCCATATTGAAATGATAAGGTGACCCGCCGACTGTCCAGCAAACTATTACGGGGGGCCAGAGTTAATAGGACCCTACTGCAGACACAATAGGACCCACTATAGACACCAAAACCTATATATTTTCCAGTGTCTTGCTAGCAATATTTGTCGATCGTTGATAGGACCTACGGTAGACACAATATAGCCTACTGCTGTAGACACCAAAACCTACATATTTTCCTAGTTTTGCTAACAACATTTGGTCCTCGTTACTATGGTCCACCGTAAATAGTAAATGTCGACACGCGAGACGCCAATAATAATGTGTAGAATAGCACGTTCCCTAACAAGGTACAAGTGCGTTTTATTTCATTTTTTCGGGGGATGTGTCACTGGTGTCCCCCCCCCCTTGTATTCGCAAAAACCATGCCAACACCGTTAGTGCTATTATAGATCTGCCTCTAATTCATAGTTTTAGTTGACGACGCCCCCGGGGGCTCTTTAGAAAAGTGTGGCCTCGGTATACTCTACTGTAGTGCAGACAGACAGCTCACAACAAAATGGTTTGTATATTACCCCCCCTTTTAACGTGGTTTTGAACACGCGGTATTACCTTGAACCTGATGTTCCTCGTATCAGTATCCACTATCGATGATACTGCTTGAGACAGGCAGATATTAGGCAGATAAAAAATAAAATGGTTTGTATCTTACCCTCTGGTATGTTGCCGCTTGAGATAGGCAGATAAAACTAAAATGGTTTGTATCTTACCCTCTGGTATGTTCGCACGCGGTATCCTCAACCAGATGTATCGGTATCAGCTATATGTACAAGATGTTACTGTGCTGTGTGTAGTTGATATATTGGCGTATTGTTACACCAGTACTCGAACGAGTACGAGAGTTTCAAAGCACCAAAGCACAACCAACCGTGGGACAGTGTATCTGAACAGGCAGACAGCTAAAGCCAAGATTGTTTGTATACTGCGCTTACCGTGGTATGGGCACGAGATATCCTGAGCGTGATGTACCTGCAGCTATCGATGATACTGGTGTATCTAAAACGCATAGCAGGTACAATCCCAGATGTTATCTACTTGTGTACCCTGGTGTAGACAGACAGCTAAAACCAATAGTGTGCGTATATTGCGCTTACCGTGGTATGTACGCGAGATATCCTGAGCCTGATGTACCTCTGGCGTCAGTACCAGCTATCGATGAGACTGTGATGTGTGTAGTTCATATTGACGCAGATCAGAAAGACGACGCAGCCGGCTTGTTTCAAAATACAGATCAACGATTCACCTTAATCTTTAACACAGCCATTATGTAATCGATCCCTAGTTTGCAAAATCAATTGACGGGCATTCCCATGAAGCGCTCCGGTTATGGCATGGTTTTTTTTTTATTACGTTTGTTCAGTAGACGTCGATTGGGTTTCGGCAGAATCGTCGGAGCAAGCTCGGGTCGGAAAATCGAAGACGCAGTTTTCACCGAAGGTAGAGACGTCTGGCCAACTATTTCCTGTATTTAGATTAAAAGGAAAACGACAATCCTAGCTCTCTATAGTATGATAGCTGCATGTAAAATACAACGTTGATGTGGAGTTACTCCCCGACTCTCAGCCGCGCGCCATAACATATCGCGAAAGTTGTGTACTTGTTTGGTAATAATATCTTATATCCCCACCGCAAGGGCTGCACAAGGATAATTTTGGTCTGGACCCCGAACAGCGCGAAGCCTGTTTTACCGTAAAGATATTGCTACCGGCATTGCCTAGTCCACGGCGGCCCGGCGGTAGCCGGACACCATCGTCCCCCGTCCTATATCAGCCGGAAGTAATATATTTAGTAATCCGTCTATAGAAGCAATATGTCAGTCCCCATTAGCGTTTTGAGGGTCACAGCGAGGGTGGGACTCTCCCTATCTGGAGAGACCGACCGTACGGAGGGTACTATCTTCGTGTTTGAGTTATTATTGCCCTCCATCTCACTTTTGCCGGAACCCTCGCCCGAATCCAAAGTAGTAGCACGTGGGGGGTAAAACACTTGCCCAACTCCCCGCCCCGCCCCTCACGCCCCCTCCGTGCTGGCGAAACATTGAGGGGCCAGTTACGCGACACTCTCTAGAGAGGATGGTCCCAGTAAAACCCTACATGAGTCGACGACGGGTCAAAGGGAAAGGCCTGGCTTCCCACTCAGAACAAACTAGACGCGTGCTACGATAGAGGTTGCACTTTTTTGGCGTTTTGGTTTCGGAAAATCGGGGCCCCTTAACCCAAAACCGTCCCAATGCCAATTTTGTTTCGCAGTGTATTTTTGTTTCAATGCCTACAGTAGTCTTTTTATTTATCGGGCTGCCCTTCCAGTTTACCCCAAAACAGTTTTCGGGTGTGGTATGGAGCTCCTAAAGTGAAGAGCCCCAGAAAACACCATCATGGAACAACACCTCTATCGTATTGATAGCATGGGTCATTAATCCCAGCGCGTGTAGGTCTCAACCAAATCTAACCGGTGAAGAAGATGCCCATTCAAGGGATACAGCACGTTTGTAATTTTCAATTTTAAGGTGGATAAAAAAACATTGACAGTGATAAGAGCCACTTTGTCTACGAACGGAGCGGGCACTGATGCCCCCACACCACGACCTCTACCGGCCAAAACGGTGGCCCAGGGACTAGGATTGATGCCGAGGAAATCATGGTAAGCGCGCAGAGTAGAACGCCTCGGAGAAGCACCCAACAATGTTACTCGCGCGACACCGTCCATGTCTTCCTCTAACTTACGTACCCGATGGCAATAATACTGCAGTATAGACACAGGCCAGTCAAGACCATCGTGACGCGGTCGAACGCAAGGATGAGCGCGTGGTTTTTGCTGCTGCGTGCACAGCAGAAAATCGTCCTCCGACGCCGTCAAGCCTTTCGTGCGTATCTGTGGATGCACGAGCCACGGCAAGCGCACGAATGCGTTTGTTGCGAGGTGCCATCAGTCAAACGTGGGGGAGCGACGCCAAACTCTCGTGCACTGGTTGAATTTTAGAGTGTAGCGCACGTTTAGATGAGGTTGTGCTAGTGGGTGTAGGTTGGGTCACGATCGCCATCGTGCCACGCGTGTTTCGGCCTCAAACGCCGAGGCAAACGCTGACGGAATTCTGTGATGATTGGTACAGTATGTGTCTGCTGGCCGCTTCAAACCGAACGGAACAGCACAACGTACGACAGCGGAGGCGTACGCGATATATACGCTGAATCCGCGGTAACAAGTACCGGTAGGCAATGTCTAGCGACCAACGGTTTGGTTGCGGAACAACGCCAACCTGCTCGTTTCTAACCACGTGTGAGCGCGGGAGGACGATCGCTTGGAGGGAGCCCGCCTCCTCGCCGCTATGGCTCACAAACATCGCTGGCCGGTACGGGGGAGAATAATCTAGCCAAATTCCGGGCACCTCTCGCCTTCGTGAGAGACTTGTGGTGCCGCAACAGCAGTACACACGGAACGCGCACAACACGGGACAAACTGTCCGCCGGCTTCGAGTTTAGGGGACCGACTTTGATGATATACGTACCTGATCAGACCCGCTACCACCATCGGTTGACCGTCCATCGCCGACCTGCTGGGGGCCATTGGTTGTCCACGGAACACCCGGACGCTGATCTTCGGAATCTCCACGGTTGCCGCCGTCAATGCCACGATGACGTCGGGCGCATGATCGAACCCATCAGCTGTCATTCCCACCTCCTCTGTCCCACCGTTCGTCGGTACCCTACCTGCTCCTCCCCTTGTCGATTCCGCCGCCTTAGCTGCCGGCACGGTAGTGAGCGAAGCTGCAGACGCCCCAGGTGCAATCGGCCACCGCCAGGACCGCGCACGGTATGCCGGGGCTTGCAACAGCATTCGCCTCACTCTCTTCTCGACTGACGCTTGCGTAGTGTGCTTCATGGCGACGAGCATGTCGAAAGGCGTTTCCCCTGTGGGAATTGTGGCATTTTCGTCTCCGCCCGCGTCGAGCAGCATGGACGTGGCCATCACGTGGCCGATTTTCACCGAGAAGTGGAGAGGGCTCACCCCTACCCCTGTGCTGGTGTCGATGCCGTTAACACGGGCACGCCCATCGGCGTTGAGCAACATATCAAGTACAGCAACATTCTCGGACATAACTGCGCGGCAAAGTGAGTCCGGGTAAGCGTTGGGCCCGAGCTGGTGGGCCCCAAACCTCAGCAGAATCTTCAACACGGCGACGTGACCGTGATATGCGGCGATCGAGAGGGGCTTGTGTCCGAAGTTGTCTACTACGCCTGGATACGCTCCGCATTGTTTGAGGAGGTATTCGACTGACCTCGAATCGCCACCAATACACGCGACGGTCAAAGGTGTTTGTGAGTTGACGGAACGCCAGGTGTGGCTCGAGCCCGCCCCGACGAGTTCACGCAACGCCGGGAAGTGGCCCATGGCAGCAGCATGGTGGATGGGCGCGAACCCGTCATGGTCTCTGGCGTCCAGCTGGCCCCCCGCACAGATGAGCGTCTTCAGAATCTGCGTTGCAGTCGGAAATGAAGCAAAATTGTTTATGTTGGGATTATGATTTTTTGTTCGGTTTCCCTAATTGAACCAGTGGTATGCGCAGGAGCGCTTCTGGCCCTCTTTCTTCGTCACTGCTGTTAACGTTTGAGCTTAAATGAACGGTGATTGTACCCTCAGCGTCATTGTGAGGAAGCCGTGGCCACAGCCTACTGTTCTAAACATCGGTATATATATATGTATGCAGTTTGTTTTACCTCGGGAGGGGATCAGAATTTCCCGCGCTGCTCGCGGGCGTTCATCGAACTTAGCTGAAGAGCCAAGAGCTCGCGCTTTCAGCGACGTAGGAAAACTGCACAGAAAGCATTTGTTGGCTGGTTTTTGAACCCTCCGGGTGTGGACCTCCGGCCCTCATGCCCCAACAGAGAGGTCACAATAAAACCTGTTGAGATTCTTCTAATAACATACCTGCTTCCGTGCAAGTACCGGGGCCCCGAGAACCGCACACATTTTGTTTCGCGATTTGCATCCTAGACCGAAGAATACCAGATAATTTAACGCCTATCTGCCTTTGACGTCATGATTTGGAAACAACATTTCCGCGCGACCGCCACCAGGCTTTATTGGGTGATAAATACCACGTCTCCCCGACAATATTATGTGTTCCGTAGGTTGTCGTTTCAAAGGCATCCTGCTAAAATAAATACCAGGTACGCGGTCAACACGCATGTCACAAGGAGAAAGCTCGTTGAAACCAAAATATGACTTATGATCATACGCCGTTGATATGTAGGAGCCCCGAACAAATAAAAAGATGGGGCGGTCAGGGCGGTCAGGGGGGGGTGGGGTTTTAAATTTAGTTCTCAGGGCTTTATTGTCGGTGCTAATGCACGTGCTGTCGTGCAATAAGTTGGTAATGCGATGGCCCCAAACGCACGATGACATCGGCATGCACAAAATATCCTGTCACTCATATGGTCTACTACTACTACTATCAATAGCATTACCTATTATATCTATAGCCTGATCTGACTGCCAGTTCGTCAGATCCACGAGCAGCCGTCGTATGTTCGGAGAATTTTCTTCAGATACGACGAACAACATTGAAAGTGTGCCCTTCGACAGGAGGATGCGGTCGAAGATTGATGTGGATGCGTACAAATGCTGTCGAAGATCGTTGTGAAGAATTTAAGGGTCAATGCAATTAATATCGTGTATATTTTCCTGTCTGTTCTGTCGCCGGCCTCCCCGGTGGTCAGGGGGTTAGCCGCACGTACGACTACTATCGTCGGCTTTGTGGATTCGAGTCTAAGCAAGTGAGCTTTGCTTGCGAAGTTCACCATGCCGAAAGTGCGAGAGAGCGTGAGTTTGCAAACTCCGATGCTAATCGACAGTGGGAACGGCGACCCCCCTGCGCGATAAGCATGAAGGCACGTAAAGTAGGGGGGGGGGGGGGGGGAATTCTGC
>JAYJME010003724.1:0-11757 GCA_036873775.1 Costaria costata | reverse complement strand
AAAGGGTCATCTGACTGTGAACAGCCCTCCCCCCCCCCCCCTGGTCGGTGAAAACCCGACGTGCTCCGTCCTGCGAGGGTCTATGGTCAAACGACTACGGCCGTGCATGATATGAGTAACCCCCCCCCCCGATGGCGTAGGCATGTTTTCTACAAAGTAGTTTCGAAGACACAAATATTGGTACTGGAACAATAATGGGCAAGCTCCAAAGTTGGCTGAGGCGCCTATTTGGGCGAGGAATAGTTTGGCTTGAAGAAGGGTCACCTCTAGATCGTGGAGCGTGTGCATACGGCCATAGCAAAAACGAACAACCCTGAGATACCAGAAAATTAGGTCGTGGATGCACGGAGCTGGGGACCAACGTGGGTGTCCCCAACGAACTCTCACCTTGGAAACAGGAACGTAAACCTGCCGGCGAACACAAAGTCACCACGCACTCATCCCCTCCCTAGACCGCGTGGCAATAAACCTACTCTACTTCGCAGTGTGGACTAGATTTTTCCCTATCCAAAATAAGCCATGGGCGTGAACAACTTCATCCATCGACGCCGACACTAGCGCATCAGACACCGCGAAACATAGGGGCACCCCTCCGTGCAGCACGGCGAACGCCAAGCATCGCACATATCTATTTGTTTTTGCACGTCAGCAAAACTCTCAACACCAACACACACTGCAGTATGACTGAGAACTGACTTCGACGTCGACTCTTCGACTCATCAAGCATTCTCATGCCACACAACACGGTAATTGCATGCGTACTTTATCCCCCGCTAACGGGGAGGTATCCCATCCCGAAGATGTGTTCTCCAACCCGAAACAAGGCAACAATACAATGCCTTGTCTCGTCTGCAATCTAGAATCGGCCAGAAATGAGTGACACGGCATTGCTTTGTCGGAGAGAAATAACAAAAGTACGACTCAGATAGAGGACTTACAGTCGGCTGCACAAAAAACACTCACTGTAATAGTCCAGCAGTATAACTCGAAAAATTGAACAACATCTCATGCAACACACACAATTGATACGAGCTGTTTATATACCCGTACATCGTATTACATGCACCTGGGTACGTTTTGGGGCTCGAAGCACAAACGAAATGTCTGGCGCAAGGAGTCACCCGTACAAGACGGCCAAGGCCGAGGCTTGCACACATCAAAACCAAGTTTCCACGCACGCCACAAACTGTACATCTACAAACAAACTCACCTCGACGTTAAGGATTATGGAGACGGAGATGATGCAACATATGCGTCACCTTTTCGTACCGAAACGCCAAAGAAAAGGCGTCACGGCGTCATAACGATGTCCGACAAAATGAACTACTGCTGTGTGGTACGTACGGCCGGCTTCGACAAACTCCGGCTGCTTTATCAGACACTGACATTAGCCCAGCAGTATCCCTCGGAAGCCGCACCACACAAATTACATACTTCGCATCATATATACGAGTCACCAGCGAACAAAGTCTTTTGTGACCCCGAGATGAGACAATATATGTATCCGACCCACCCCTCCAGCCTGCCCACCCCCTCTCACACAAGCAGCAATAACTTACCTCGTACATAATTAATATGTAACTCATTCATTCAATCATTTCTCCCCGTATACTTCGTAAGAGAGGTACGCATATATACTGTGTCGGGCCCAGAAGCACAGATATAGCATCAAACCAATCAGCCAATCGACTAAGCTTTTGGCCCCTACGGGGTACGTAGGGAGTATACAGACATATCATGCATGTACTCCGTATACATCAGTGACACTGAGCAATCATTCGTCCAGCAAGAAACCGAGGTTCTATCTTTTTCGCATCGAAAAATATTAGGCTTAAAGAAACCTTAACCCTTTTCACTACCCCAAAAACCATCCCACACTCTTTCCAAGTACTTTTGTCCCCAAAAACCGTTTCCGGCTCTAAAGGGGTTAAGCAGCGAAAAGCGCCACACGAAATCCCACACCAATCCCACACCAATATACACTAGCCTTAGCTCAGACTTAGCGTCTAAGAGAGTATGCTACAGCCTACCTCAGGCCAGCCGTTGTTACATACGCAGCCTTGTTGGCGGGGCCATTTACATGCGTTTGGTGCCGCATTGTGCTGCGCGACTCAGAGATGCTGAAATCGACGACGCCAATATTGTGTATATACCGGGTACGTAGCTGGTGGGCGCTCCGACGTCAAGCGCTACAAATTGCCTGTTAAAAATACGGCTGAAGCCAATTATTGATTAACACACAGCAACAAAAACAGAACGAGGGACAAGAGACCTTGTGCCGCATTATTGCTGCGTTCCTCGTCGACGTTTGCTGCTACAGCACCACTACTACTAGAAGTGTAATTACAGTACTCCTACAGATAATAGCACCATTTCTAAGTACTTCTACTACTAGTTGCACAATACACCGTAACTCTACTACTCGTACAGCTATATACAGCTGCTGTACCACGACAAGGCAAGTACAGCGTTGCGCTCTTTTTTCAAAACCTGAGACAAAGCACCGGTACGTGCAACGTGCAGCTGTTTTGCACCAACTTGTGCACACGGCGCCGTCTAGTTCGTGCTGTAGATCAGATGGAAGCGAAAGCACCAACACCGCCCGGGTGGCAACACATACATGCTGAGGCTCGGGCATGTGGACACCAGTACCCTACCGAATTCTACGGTTCATTCAGACGTGATTACAACCACACAAGCACTCCGTCAATTTGCACAAGCTGGCTTCCTACCTACGTCAATTGGGGGCTTTCGCGACCACCGTTTCCGGCGGGGTTGTTTAAATTGCTTTGAGGTATTCTATGGATGCCTAGAGCAGTGTTTTGAGGGCTTGATTACGGACGGAAAACAGTTACAGTGTCGGCTTTGGAAGTCGATAAAGATCTCCACGCTCGTTAGACCACCACTCGCTACAGTGCAGTGGGACTGGATGTAGATAAGCTCCACAGGACAACAACAGCAGCGTCGCCCTCCAGGTTTGTTCCACGACACGGGCGGTGCCGAGCGATGGGGCAGAAATGCCCTACTAGCCAGTTGCACCTGGGCTAGGTCGTCGGGCTTCTTAATCTGTCGGGGCATCCGGGGTCGTGGGGAACAACGAACGAAAGGGTTGAAGAAAAGCAGGGGTTATTCAATACAAATTAAAGGGTATTTCAAGAACTAACACAGGGGTTTGCAGGCTTCGGGTGTTCCAGTTCCAGAGTCATCGATACACACACACATGCTCGTGGCGGCAAGGCAGAGGGGTGACGGCCCAGCCTACCAATGGCTTGTGTAGCAACCTGTTTGTTTTGTCGTGGCTGGCTCCAGCGTACTTGTACATGCCAATCAGCCCCTATTCCCAAAGCGGTGGGATATGTTGTGTCTATTTTGGTGTCCTGAATCCTGTACAATATATATATATATATATGTGGTACCACGTGACTCTCGACAACTCGACAAAGCACATCACCCGGGGACCCGCTTGGTGCTACGTTACGGAGGTCACTCCCATTTTTGCTGCTAGTGCAGCCTTTAGGCGAGGTCAGCCGAGTGACTCAAAAGTCCTCTCTCAAATTGAAGGGCGAAAGTTTGTTAGGTTTGGGTCGCAGGGTAAGAAAACAACGTCAATGTGTTTGTCGATACGGAGGACCAACCACAACGGCGTGAAGAGTTACGTCTGCACACAAATACGGTAGTAGGTCACTCTTTCGAGCGGCTCCGATCGGCAACAAAAACAAGACCTAACGTTGCCCTCCCCGTACCGTACCACCAGTTCGGGGACGGACGAATTTCCTCGTTCGATTTCTCCAAGAGCGAACGTGGACACGGACAAATCAAAGAATGTGCTTCGCGGAATCATCTAGTTCAAGCATTGTTCCTCAGACGCATTCGTTCGGTGTTGGCACTGTCCCCTCTATCGAGAAATAACAGCAAAACCATTCGTCCAAGAGGGCGAGAAACCCTTGTGCTCCACCGATGGAGGCCACTGTTAACCCTTCTAGAACTGCGATGTCGAAAAACATACAAAATAGGACTAAATATAGTTAGCTAAAGAAGGGAAATATATGTAGGTTTTGGTGTCTACAGTAGTAGGTAGTACTAACTGTGGATCAAATATTGTCAGCAATAATAGGGAAGTATATAGGTTTTGGTGCCTACAGTAGGTCCTATTGTGTCTACAGTCGTTGGTCCTATTATCTATGGTCCCCGCAATAGTAGTTTCTCGGCCGGGAAGGGAGTACACAAGCGTACTACGATAGAGGTGGCACTTTCGGCTAAACTATTTCCTGACCGACGGAGCTTCTTAACCCCTTTAGAGCCGGAAACGGTTTTTGGGGACGAACATTACTTGGAAATAGTGTGGGATCCCTTTTTCGCGTAGCAAAAGAAGGGTTTTCACCCAATATCGTCGGGATTCCATTCTTTTTTTGCACATGTTTGTTTTTCGTGTACCTAGGCCGCGGCATGGTTCATGTCGTTAACTTAAGCTCACAACATTTCTCAAAGTTGAGTTATGGATGAGGTACCCAGCCCCCCAAGTAAGTGGGGAACCTGAGAAAAAACATGGAACAACACCTTTGTCGTACTGTTAGTAGCATTTGTCTACAACACCAACAGGGGGTTACAAATTCTTTCGAAATAAAATATTGTGTCTTGTTTTTCTCCTCACAAAAATTACAGGACATTGACCGACGGTATGGCGCTCAGGGTCGGGTGCCATTCTAAACCCCATGCAAAAGCCAGTTTTAAATGTCGCCTTTGCTCAATGGCGGCAACAACAATGCGAATTACTATCCTCGACCCAAACTTCTACACCGGTTGGTCCGAAGTAAACGAGCACCAACACCGACAAGCTGGGATCTTCCAGAAGGGCCCAAAAACAATCGGAAGCAGGTACAACGGAGCTTTTCGGTAAAAGGGGCGCTTCTACAAAGAACAAATCGGTACGGGGCATCTAACAAACAAGAAAACGAGCAACAAGAAGAAAACTGTGATCACATTAAGACGAAAATGTGAAAGTCTGGAGTCGTTAGACTGAAGTTAGTGTACAACGCAATCATCCTCAAAAAAACAAATACGACCCATGCTACGATAGAGGTGTTGTTCCATGATTTGGTTTTTCAGAGGCTCTTCACTTTAGGAGCTCCATATCACACCGGAAAACGGTTTTTAAGTAAACTGGAAGGGCAGCGCAAACAAAAAAACCATGGACTGGGCATTTAAAATAATCATATTGTTTAAACAAGAAGAACATTCCGACGAGTTTGGGTTAAGGAGCGCCGTCATTCAGAAACAAAAATAGCCAAAAAGAGCAACCTCTATCGTAGCACGCATCATACATCCTGAACCATCAGCTTTTCACTTCCATACAACGCTTAAGAACAGTACCGATACAAAATGGCGCCCTGGGCGAACACGTCGGCTTCTTGCTACAGAGTGGGGGCGCCGTGACTTAAGTTGCAAATCCAAAGAGCACCACGACTGCAATAGCTTAGATTGTTGACGGGCAAGGGGCGCACTTATTATTTTGCAGTCTAATTACACTAAACGATGTCAATCGCAAGGGTCCGGGTTCTCACCTATGACAATTATTGTTGTCTCCGAGGCCATATTATTAGCATATGGAACGATGCTGGACGTTAGCGCAGTGAGGTGGAAGTTTTTCTGCTCCCTCGCGATGGAGTATACTTTGTCCTTAAACCGTTGCCACTGCTGTCCATTTGCTTCTTTGAAAAAGCCGTACACACGTAAGTCCTGGCAGCCCGCCGGAAACGGCACGTGGGTGGGCTGAGTGCTGCCCCCCGGCCCCATGCGGTGATCTCTCATCAGGAAGTACACCCCCTCTTCCGTGTGGGCGGTTTCTTCCGTCTTCCTCTCTAGGTCGCCCGTCGCTCCTCCACCCAGTTTTGCCACGTTCAGGTGCACGCCGATGGAGCTGACGATGCTCTCGAGGTGTTCCGTGGTCCTCTTCTTGTCTTCCTGGACCACCCAGTACGAGATGGAGTAGTCGCTCCTGTTGGCCAGGACAACCCGTGGTTCGGGACTCCAAAACGCTGTCGGCGACTCGACGGAAGCAGCAATTTGTAGCCGTGGGACGCGAGATACCTCAAGCACATCCAAGCTGCTGTGTACCGTACTATGGCACGCTCCCATCGCGCAGGCTAACTGTTACCAGGTATCTACTACCAGGTATCTACTACGTTCTCACTGTACTGTAGTTGTTGATGGCTTCCTCTATTATCGCGCGCACGTTCACTCTTTTTCCTGCTGTAGGTTGATGGTCGGTGACGGGCAGAGAGAGGCAGGGAGATGATTGGAATGGGTACGTGCGCGAGTGGACCCTGCGAACAGACACAAAAACAAACGTCATCCTACGTCATCCTGCCATATCCCTTTATCGGCGTTACTGTCGTCGTTCCCTCTCCATGATAAAATGCTAGCAAGTTTCGCGTTGTCTTCCATCAACCGTGATTATCCCTGAGGTGTCCCTGAGCCCGGAGAGGTTCATTGGTGGAGAGGACCATTACGTTTCCTTCGGCCTTTTATCTACTACGCTCCGATCGACCACAATCTCTGTGGACCTATGGCATGGGCTGTGGGACATGGCGGCATTGGTTAAATGACTGATAGACTCATCAAACATATTAGAGTTACTACTGTAGTAGTACCCACTTTTCATATCAGCACGTTGTTTCTTGCCTCGTTTGTAGGTTATCTCGTTTTTATCGTCCTGCGTGTCACGCAAGCCTTACACCCCCGACAGTAGTCAGTTACTAGTAGTACCCACTCTTCATATATATCAGCACGTCGTTTTTTGCCTTGTTTGTGTGTTTTCTCGTTTCTACCGTCCTGCGGGTCACGCAAGCCTTACACGTCCGACAGTGGTCAAACGTATGCGACACGGCTGCTGCGCCACGGGCTACGCCGGCCGGAGGCATTAAGCGCGTTGCGAATATATACCTTGGGGGCTCTCCAACTCTTTTTGGATATAATAAACGGGTAGTAAATATAGGCCATAAATCCCCGGAAAGGGTTTGGCAGTTTCGTCGAAGTATTCTGAATATCTTATGCCTGCGCCCTCAAACACATTTTACAAACCCAACGTACAATATGCACCTCCAGATTATCATTAAAAAAATCCGCTACAGCATACTCTACAGTTTATTTCTACGGGCGGCGATTGAAAGACCTCTGTATCCCGGCAAAAACCTCAGCGCAGCACCGTTTTTTTGTTTCGCTTTCCACGGGGGCACGATGATTCAGTTTTCCCGACACCACGCGAACTTTTGTTTCTCCAATATATAGAAGGGTGGTTTCTCACACGACTTGGACAAATCGAACAACTAAAGGGTTTACACCTCTTCTACTGATATATTCTGACGTTGTTTCACGTGTGTTGCGTGGTGTTCTCTCTTGTTGGGCCTTCCCTGGGCCTCCCCGGGTATAGTCCACCATGTAGTATGCACTATACGCGACAGCAGGTCATATATATATACTCATTTTTAGGTCAAGGCTTTGAGGATTACTCCCCCCCCTGCCTGAGCTAAGCATATAATGCTTACTTAATCCTATTACTTATTTTGCGAATGTATGTAGACCGCCAATTTCATAATTTTGCAAATAAAATTTAGTATGTTGCTTGTCCCAGGTGATCCTTGCTACCCAAGTACCACACCAGTCAACCTTGTTATGGTGCGACCTTGGGAGGCCGGTAATTATCTCAGAAATAGGTACGCGTTTGTATTGTTTGGACGACGTTTTGTGTTTGGGATTTAAACTTGAAATGAGACGGGCGAGAGACTCGCATGGTCAGATGTCATCAAGGCTCTGTGGAGAAAATCAAGCTGTTGCTCCACTATGTTTGAAGCTCGGAATAAAGGGAGTAATACCAAGGACTAGTTTAATAATCAGAGACCTGCAAGGGGATACCAGGTGTCTCCACCCCAGCATCTTGCATACTCGTTTGATTGGCTCACTGATTGAAAATGGGTATCCTTTTTCCGTAGATGCATGCAAAACATAAATTTCCTAGTAGCTCGACAATGCTACGCGTCTTAGTCCTTGTTCTATATCTTCGAAGGCCTTAGCCACCCGGAGGTCGCCCCTACGCTAACTTCAAGACATCATCGCGACGCTGAATTCAAGGTATTATACCAATCCACCCAAATGTCAAGTAAAACAATCCGGCAGTATTTTCAAGACAACTTTTTCCACGCTCAAATGAAGACATATTGCCCTTTTCAAAAAGTGAAAAAAGGTATTTCCGAAACTCATGTTTGAATCGAAAAGTATTCGAAACTGAACAAGAAAATCCCACCCAAAATTCAAGACGAATACTCCGGCAAACAAAGATAGACGGAAAGCAAACCGAAGGCAAACAAAAATGGAAAAACAAACCAAAAGTGGAACATTGAACAAAGAAACTGTGGGGTTTGTGGAGAGGTACTGAAGTGTTGGCCGGAGTAAGGAACGGATGCAAGGAGGTTGCAGACTCGGTGAGAGTACGATATTACAGTTGATTGGGTTGGGAAAACAGAAGCTGTCAAGGGTTTCAGGGGAAGACGCAAGGAACCCATCGAATAGAGGGATCTCTATACTCGTGGGTGTGCGAGCAAGGGTTTGGCACTTACTTGGTGGAGTAAAACATAGCGAGGTGGGAGACCGGATGTATCATTCGTATCTCTGTAATTTCCGCGCTCTACAGTAACCTTCCCCACACTAACTTTAATATAAAATGTCCACACTCAAAATCGATCGTTGTTTTAACAAAACAAATGTCGAAAACATGTAAAACCATGATTTTTCGAAACTTGAATCGAAATCGAAACGCACTACTTTTAACGGAACGAAATAACCTACTCGACACCAAATTGAGGAGAACGCACCCCCCCCCCGACCCAAACAAAGTTTTAACAAAATCAATCAGGGGGATCCTTCATATATATCTCACAAAAATCAAATCAGCTGTCAGGTCGAGTTTGGAAAGGAGGCAGCTTGCTTGGGTTTCAGGTGCGGCCTTGTGAGGCGCCTAGCTAGCTAGGCATTTTCGTGATATTTTTTTTTCCTCCGCGTTGCCCCGCATCGATCTCGAGCCATACAGGTCCGGTTCAGTAGTGGTAAGATTGAAGCTCCCCCCGTAGGTCTTACGGAGGGCAGCATTCCTTAACTTCAATGATCATGGCTCCTTGGCGACGGGTTGTATAGCTCAGGAGATACAGACAGACCACTCTATGCAGGCCAACGTCACGAACCTTTTGCGCTCTATATGCAGGTGATTATTTCGGGGGCAAGCGGGGGTGACAAAGCCTAGACTAGAAGATCGTATTTTGCCAAACAACAGGCGATAGGGACGAAAAAGTCCGTCCCCCGTTTCTGTATTTTTCTTGGACTTCATGTAGTAATAGTTCGAATTTCGTGGCGTTGATACATGAAGTTCTCGTGCTTTTCGAAGGCACGATGCGAGAGTACGTATTCACTGCCTCTACTTTGCTGGTATCAATCACATAATACAAAGCAGGTACTACGCACCAGCCGAACTACGCACTGCGAGTATGTACTCGTACGTACTATTTACTCCGATTAGGTTCTGCAGTACGTACTCGTACGTAGCAATACGTACTCGTACGTACTACACCTGACTACGTGCAATGTACTCAAAATTTTCTTTAGTATATGTACGAGAAACCGGGAATACAATATGAAAATACAAAGTACCTTGCATACCTGACTGCCCCTGTTCTTAGATAAACAATCTTCAAAATTGCACGTGTTGCCGTTGCCGTCTTCGTCTCTCCCCGACATCTGACGGTGCCGCCGCCCCCATCACCTACTGCTGCAGGCAGTTATGGTACATATATATATACATATGCTGTAGTAGCTCTCTACTATTACGGGGGTCCATAATTAATAGGACCTACTGTAGACACAAAATGGTCTACTACTGTAAACACCAAAACCTATGTATATTTCCATATGTGTGTTGGGACCATAAATAAAAGGACAAAATATTGTTACCCGTAGCAAAAAAAAAGGGAAATACACAATCCTGTTTTGGTGTCTACAGTAGGTCCTATTGTGTCTGCAGTAGGTCCTAGTACCTATGCTCCCCCGTAACTATTTTACTAGAAAGCTCTAACATACCACGACGAGATCAGAGACGCTGTGGTCAGTGGCAGTTGAGTGTAAAATACAGAGCGGTGATTACCTCAGTACCCGGAGACTGGATGGTGACTATTAATACCCCGTCAATGCATATATTATACAATACTCAAAAGCAAAGGAGCAAACAAATACATACAACATAAAATGCACTAAAAATTGTTCCGTACCCCTAACTCCCTATGAATCGTATATATAACACCTGGACCAGGTACAGCTCATCAATAGCATCATCTGCTTTCCTCTCGTCGCGCGTGTAATCGCTCAGTTTCTCAAACGTTCGACCATTCAAAAAGCAACCATACAAGCACAAAACATGAAAATAAGCTGTGAAGCCCAGAAGGCAACACCAACAGTGCCGCCTCGTTGTTCTGCTGCTCCAGAATATTGTTTTCTTGGCAATCCGACAATGTGCAGAATGAGGTCCACACTTCAGGAACCCCCATCAAACTTGCTACTTATCGTACCAGCTTCCAATTACCCACCAATCAATTCCCAACCGGAATACTTTGTTTGCTGATCCGATGAGGCCTACTCGTAAAACAAGACAAAACGTCATACAGTTTCGGGTTTCCACAAATACGTGGAGGCGTTTGGATAGGGTGCCCCGGGAAAGCGAATACGTTACTCTCCTAGTATTAATATACCTGGTATATAGCTGAGTTACCTATATAGCCGGGGAGATGCGGACCGGTAATTTTAAATTTCACCGGTATCATAACGGGGCAATGTGCGTAAATTCTTCCTGCAACCGACAGGCAAATAATATACATTTTATTATGAAACGTTTCGAAGAAGATTCCAAGAGGCAAGAGGAGGAGAGGAGCGTGGTGTGCGGTAGCATGTGCATGGCTGTGCATGGCTGTGGAGACAGAGACTATATGTGGCATACGCGCGATACGTATTAGAGTACCCGTTCGTTGCACGGAGAAGACGAGAAAAGGTGTGGGGGGCTATGAGCGTCGAACATTCATGGAATACTCTAATAATACTATTTCTCGCACGTTTTGTGTGTTATATATGTGTGATTCAATGACCACACTTTATATACGTATACTTCGAATTGCAGTACAGCAGTATGTACAAGGTCGTAGAATATTATTCAAAATTTTGTACCCTGGTGCTTTGCAATGCAGATCGTCCCCTGTGGTTCAGGAGTGGCCTCGAACCCTCTGACATTGGAAAGTCTCAGGTTCGAATCCCGGCGCAAGCACAGTGCTTTTTCTCGAATGACACCCAATTTTATTGCCGGGAGCGCTTAATAGCGTGGGTAAGCAGAATTGGACGCGAGTCGGCGAGGGAAGAAAGCGCTCAACTCTTCTCGCGATAAAAAATAAAGGCACGTACCCTATTGGGGGGGGGGGGAGAAGAAACTGCGTAAAATTGACCCCGGACCCGACGTACGACTATGGAGGGAGAAGGAGAAGGACGAGTGAAGACAATCAATGGGAAGATTAAAAAAAAATGTATCGGTACAGCAGTCTGTACTACCGACTCTCTCATTCATGAACTTTTCTTCGATTTTTCTTTGACGCAAGTGACCAAAAACCGCAGTTCGACGAACAATCCCACACTAAAAGGAATTGTTTCGATCCCTTCTCAAGGCAAAAACTGAAA
>JAYJME010003723.1:0-11757 GCA_036873775.1 Costaria costata | reverse complement strand
ATCGCTAAAATCAAGTCCGTGGTCACAGGACAGGCTCCAATAACTCTGGAGTGGAAGAATACCTCCGGAAAGATAGACATACAGACAGGAATAATACGCATACGAAGTAACTCAAGCAAATCGTACCCCTCAGTTGAGAAAAATACAAAATAAGGGTTCAGCGTACGTACATGCCTGGTATTAGATACACACTTCGTACGTTGTACGACTGGCAGCAGGATACCGACGAGCCCGCATACTACCAAAAAGGAAAAAAGAAGAAGAAACAGAAAAAAACTAATAAAGCCAACCAAAACGCAGACCAAAACGAAAAAAAACAACCAAACGAACCAAAGAGACAGCATCTACCACCCGAAGAGAAAGTCGACTAAAAAGCGAGAAAACGAAAAAGGCGAAAAGCGAAACAGAAAAAAGGAAAAAAACGGAAGGGAAACGAAGGGAAAGGGATTTAAGGGCTGGTCCGGGCGGCGGTACTGCGCTAACTACTTAAGCCCAGGGGAAGGCACCTATCATAACGATGATGGCCATGCCCAGACGTTAGTCGTTTGGGCAGGACGCATCCCTCGCCCCCTCTCCTAGACACACCGCGGGAGCCTTTCCTGGCTGCAGGAGAACCGGTCGACACAGCAACGTGGCGGGACTGCTTCTAGGCCACTACTCCCTCTGAATACGGCCAGAAACTCTCCAGGCCGCGTCTACAACTCTTCCTACACATCCAGAAGGCATCCTCTCCTGATTGATGACGATGTTCATCCTCCGGTTCCGATCCAAGGTATAGGGCTCCCCGCTTTCGACTGGGTGAGGGATGTATCCCAAGCCGCTTGAGGGTGCGGGATATATGGCGAAGGGAAGCGACTTGTGCTGGGTGGTTTACCTACGCTCCTGCTCTGGGGCAGATGCGTGCGTGTCGCGCGTGTGTGTCCACGTCGACTTTATCGCAGCTACATTGTTGTTGGTGCCCCCGAATCGAGGCTCATAACCTGCTGGAATATTGATGGTTCAGGTGGTGGTCTCTAGAAGAAACGGACCGAGGTGGCACCGAGTAACAGCAAAGTACACTTGTGTTGCCCAACAGGACAGAAGAAGAAGCCATATCGTATTTATATGATAGGATGCCGCTTATGTGGTCTGAGTGCTCAGAGGCGCGATGGTTGTGGAGAGAGTTGGGAGAGTGAGTTCAGGTGGGGCGTACAACCCTGGTGCTATCACCCGGTGCGATGACGCTGATAAGTCGGGCATGGCCCTGTCACATGACCACCATGAACGACCCTATCCCAATGGACCCTAAGTAATAATCCTACACACTTCCTATGACCCGTGCTTGTCAATCCTACGCACAACATTACCGCGGACCATCGTAGATCTCCCGACATTGGAATCATATAGCTGCAGGCGTCCGGGACTTCTGTATATTCCAATGCTTAATACTCACCACACCCGTCTTCCTATGCCCACGAGCTCTGATGGTGGTATGACTCGGAAGCGAGTCCGTTCGTCGCACCCGAAGACAGGCGGTAGCTCCAGCCTAGCCCTGTGGAGACTCCTAATGTAGCTGAGGCTTGGCGAAAGTCTTTTTTTCTCCACCCCCCCCAGCGGGTTTTACCGGCGGACGTGCCGTCTCTGGCAGTTGGTCCAGGGAAGCTGTACGCGCGGTGTGATGTCCCCGGTTGACGAGCTTGCCCAGAAATTGATGGGTTTTCTGGGAGTCGGTGGGGACCGCGTCTTGCGCGGCCAGCAGGTCGATCTCTGAGGGCCTTGGGACGACGTCCTCCTTCCTTGCCGAGACCCCAGTCAAGTCGGCACAATGGGTGTGTAGCTGCCAGCAAGGACGCCCCCCCCAAGTGCCGCAGTAGATGGAACAGGTGTCTGCGTCTGCGTGGGTGATACCACATCTGCAGTACCACTCTGGGCATTAATGTAATGACCGTTTAGTCTTTCTATTAGTGAAAAAACGTTCCTTATATTTCGGCCCGGAGTGGTACAATGGGTACCCCGGTTTAAGAGCATTCGGGAGTTAAGAGGGGTCAAAAACGGCTTGTCCCGCCTATACTATCAATAAAAGCTATGTGTTGTCCACTACAGAAAAGAGAAAATGTGTACTTATGAGCGCATGTTTCGGCTTAATTGTCACCGTACAGTGCTCTTAATTCGGGGTGTCCACTGCTGTAGTTCAGCAGAAGAGAACCTGATACTCGTTAAAGCGCGATGTCTTTGGTGTCTTTCCATTTCACTTCACTTCGCAATAAGTGTAAACTCCATGATGCCGGCGGTGACGCTCGTCCTCTGTCGACGCAGCAGGGTCGCTACGGTAGAGCTAGACCTCTCGCAACCAAGGAAAGGTTGTATTCGAAGCACGTCGCAATCTCAGCGAAGGCGGGCGAAGAGCTGAGGTCGATATCCAACCAAGAACTGTACGCGTGAACATCTGGAAGATAGCGTTGCACAAATAAATGCGGTGCAGCCTGATCCAAATGCGGTGCAACCTAAGCCAATGGGCTACACCACATGCAGATGATATATTAAAGGTGAACGAGTGATATCTGACACGATCTCGCCAAGATTCAGGGACGATGCCAGCCATTTCTTCCTTTAGAGCCTCCTATGTGCCCCGAATCTCTCTTTTGATATTCCAGATCCCAGCCCCTTCAAGTACACCAGATCCCAGCCCCCTGAAGTAAACCAGTCGTTGTTCGGGGTGGCGCGTCCCTAACTCGCCGTGTCCACAGCTATGGCAGCGTTTGCGCGAACGAGGCTTAAAACCTATTGGCGTGTAGCTTTGTGTATCGGCGTACAGTCGTAAAGCTGATGAGTCGATGGCGGACTGACTACTGAACAGCGAAAAGGTCCGAGGTGATGACGAGGAAACATTGTTACAGAGTCACTGCAAGGTGCACTCTGTGAGCTTCAGGCTCTCATATGACCCTTCGTGTAGAAACGCCATGATGTACTGGTGACACGCGGCCAACGTGTTGGTCAAGAAAAGAGGAGTAGAGTGTAGTAATGTGGTCGAGAGTGGGACTAGCGCCGCGCTCCCGAGATCAATCATGGTACTCTGAAAATAAAACACAAAACAAGACCCTAGCCATAAAAATAAGATCCCCGATACTCGAAAATCCGACTATATATTTTCAGGATGGGCGGCGTTACAGTCGCACCAAATGAGAACCTCTGCGCGTTTTATTTTCTTGCTGGACGGGGGACCAATCATCACCCTCAGGCTCATTTCGACCTGGGCGATGACGGTCAACTCAGGGAGCCCACGGTTGCCACTCTGTCTCCCACCGGGCCGGTAAGGTCTGCCAGAACCTCCGGTAAGGTCCCGACCCTGTTCTCAATAGCAGCGAGCGCTTTCATCGCTTCCGTCGACGTCAACCCTAACGCTCCCGCCCCCGTCGGGAGGCGCGCTTGGACTTGTTGGTGAGGCTGCAATGCCAGCTGGTCACCTTGGCACCCCTTCTGGAAGAACGATTGTGTCTCCGCCGCTCCAGGTAGCTCGAGTTATTTCATAGGTTCACTGAGCTCCGCTGTCTGCCCTCCTGCATGCTTCAAAGTATTGTCCAAGACACGCTCAAGGTTATGTAGCTTGTCCTCTGCCCGAGGGATTCAATGGCCATGAGGGCCGCCGCTTGCTTGTCAGGGGGCGTGTGAGCCGGGCAGCGCACCAGGCGCTGTTCGCCGCCGTCCCTCGCAACCCCCGTCTCCCGTTCCACGAAGTACTCCTCCTTGCCAATCAGGAAGAAGGTCGCCACCGTCACCCTCTCCCCGTTCAGCGATGGGGACTGTGGTCGCGAGGGGACTTCCGGGATACATCCCCGGGTTTCCTTCTATATGGATATGGATCTTGCTGGTAAAACGGGTATCTATCGCTGCTTTCTGCTGCGAACATCGTGACCAGGGGGGTCACTCTTCTCTTGGTGTCTGTATCTCAAAAACAGTTGATGCATATTTCACTCGTGTCGGCAGGGTGATGAATTCAATCAACCACATGCTGCACCGACCGATGCTGGCCCTGAGCTGAGCTTGGCCATCCTGACTGCCGGTAATTTTGCAGGAGCTAAACCTCCGGGGCGTGTCTTTTTTGGGGGGTACAGCGCCACGATTTTTTGGTGGGGTTGGCCACGATGCCGATGTCATCTACGGTAGCTCGCGCCTGAAAACGGGGGTACAGTAGCTCTATACCGGTCTTGGCCGTTACACTCGTAAGGCAGAGAGAGAGAGAGATAGTCCGCGTGTGCGAAGGCTTCCACAATCCTTCTGCCCCAAATTCCTCTCGGAAGCGGTTCAGCCCCGGCCGCAACGCAAGGCAGAACATCGCCGTCCCCATATAGGGTACCCCTGCTGGGTCCCCCGCACTATTAGTAGAGTATTCGACCGTCCGGATCTCTTCGGCAGTCCATCCCCAATAGAGCACATCAAGTGTTTTTCGTACTGTAAGCTTTCGCTACAAGCGGCGTAGTAAGTAAAAGCGCCGACACGCAGTTGGCCACCTCCTCCTACATTATTGTATTCTTGCGGAGAAGTAGTCCTCCTAGAAATATAGAGCGCAGAGCCATGCTGTGGCAGGTAAGACTTACTTACCCGCGTGACTTTTTTTTAACCCAAACACTTCTCGGTGGTGGGGGTCTCCTGAACCATTTGTACGGAGCTAGCCAATAGATTTGTCTCATCAACCATTGCAAGGAGACACCCAGTATATATATAGGAAGTAGCTCCTCAAACATTGCAAGGATAAGCAATGATGCTCGTTAGATACCTGTGTAGCCCCATAATGTGAGAACAACAACAAGTAGTCCCATGGGATTGTTTCCCGGCGGGGTTATATTTTGCATTTTTTCCTGAGGGTGTAGCTTACCACTTGTTCGAGGAAAAAGGTTGACACACCGTGCGTACGAAGACGAACAGAACTAACCCGAGTCCTACCCCTAACCCTGAGCCAACCAGACCCGCTCTGTTAGCATTAAGCCCTATGTCTCGTAAACAGTGCGTGACAAACAACTTTCTCGTAAAAGTGGTTAGCTCTCGTACCGTTTTTTCTAATGTATTCCGTCTCGGTACCGTGGATCGTGTCACGTAAGTATCGGATTGGATGAGGACTCGCAAGAAAGTTCGTGCCCAACCCTGCTCGCGAGGTTTGGGGAGCGAAAAAAGGAACTGACCTCTCTCCGATACCAATTCCCGAGATATTTGGATCAAATCCATGGTTGGTTCCATTATTTGTACCAGATCTATCCCATCCGATATGATCTCCACTGTACTTACTAAATAAATAAGAAAAAAAGTCGGTTGTTAGGTAAGGTGTAGAGCTACTACTCCTCGAGCAAGAAAATTCAGAAAAAAACATGTGATATACCCAGAGCTACCCCTACCCCTACCGGAGAACGCCTCTACTGCAATTTTAGAATTTCAGTAACGAGACGAAGCGTGTGACAATAATGCCTGTCACTGGGAGTGTCACACATTGTGTAGCTATTACTAGATGCACATAATACTTGGTACTCTATATATATATATATATATACATAATATGTATATGACGCGTGCTACGATAGAGGTTGCACTTTTTGGCCTTTTTGTTTCTGAATAGCGGGGCTCCTTAACCCAAAATCGTCCACATGTCATTCTTGTCTAGCACTATGCCTTTTTTAAATGCCCAGTTCATGGGTTTGCTCATCGGGCTGCCCTTCCAGTTTGCTCAAAAACAGTTTTCGGGTGGGTGTGGTATGGAGCTCCTAAAGTGAAGAGCCTCAGAAAAATATGGTGCACCTCTATCATCGTGGCATGGGTCATATGTGTATACTGAAGTATGTGTTCTTCACATTAAACCGTTCTTCTACTCGTCGACATCCAACACACCCAGTATAGAATCGTGTCCGTGCCGATTCTTCACCCTCGAAGATACACGCTCTGTGGCCTTGCACATTATATAGGAAGCACGCGCGATCGAAGTAAAAATAGTGTCACACCTCGCCGAGCTTGGCAAGAATGAATTTTGAGGGAATTGTCGGTCTGCTTTTTAGTTTCAAAATAATCTAGGAATATCTTTTACGAAACCCTCTCGATCCTCGATCCTCGATCTCGCAGCTGAAATGCCTTTTTAAAACTCTTGCAAATATAGGAGAGAGATGTCAGTAGCAACAACCATGCTATTAATAACAATAACACAGTAGTACCAGGTAGTTAGTGTAAATCCCGTGTGGTTGTTCTTCAAATAGTATATACCAGGTATGGTAGAAGGATGTCGACGAGTAGAAGAACGGTTTAATGTGAAGAACACACAAACATAAAATATTAAATAGACTAAGTGTTATTATATACTGAGTACAAGTATTGTCGGAGGGAAAACGAAATAACAAAAATACCAGGTTGTTCGTATATCCAAACTGTAAATCGTGCCAGTATATACTATTATACTGGTATAATACATACTAGTTTTCATGTTTTCTTTTCTTTTTTCCCCCTACGAAAATGTTGAAATTTTCTGGAAATTTTGTGAACATCCTCTGGCTTGCGCCGACGGACTGGATTTTGGACAAAATTTTGTGCCAGGAAGATGTGTGAATACTGCTGTTGTTGTTATTAATAATAATAATAATAGAATACTACTGAAGAATAAAATATTCACAGAACAAACTGAAACTCGTATATATGATATAAAATATTATATTATACCCTGGTATAATATGATGCGAGATTTCGTCCTGTGATCACAGCGCTCCGGTTTGTTTTCAATTCTGACCTTCCTATAGGAGTGTGATGTCGTTTTTTCTTTTTGTCGCATACCCCTGTATGATACTTACCAGGTATATTAATAGTAGAGTTTTCATTTTGTATATCTCGTATTATACTCGTACATTATTATAGACTTTATTGTTGTGAGTATCATTATTGCCATAATCCGACAATCTGCAGCATGAACGACCTTCAACGTTGATCACTCAGAACATTATTATTCCCGAAAGAAGAAAACCTCGGAAACAAAAGGAAACCTACGCACCTAAAAGTCTACGTACCTCCCTTCTGTGCCACAACTTTCGGCTCGAGCTTCTATTGTCATAAAAAATAAAATAAAAACGTCAGCAGTAAGATGCGAGAATGTTGTCGAAACTCACGATACTATTATTATACACAACACCAGGTAGTATATACGAGCTGATTCAAGCAAAAAAACCCGCAGAGTATGTCCACCACGAAATTCGAAGAATGCCGCATGCAATATACGCTAGAATGTCACACATACATCTCGCATATATATATTGTATCATACTGGCCGCCATGGACAGCGCAAGAGGGTTACTACGTAGATTCTCGTAGCCAGTTTAGCCTGGGGCTGGCGCTAGGAACGACAATGATATGTCATGAGTCTCGACCAACCCCAGGCCTTAAAAAAAAAAGTCAGGGCGTTCCCGTGGGAAGAATCAAAAGATTTTTTCAGTAGAGCTTACGTACTACTTATTCGAGAAAATGGTTGTCACACACTGTCTGCGAGACAAAGTAGGGCTTAGTGCTGATCAATGGTTGATTCCGTCTGATTGGCTTAGGGTCATACGAAGTATGGGGTTAGGGTTAGGGTTAGTTCTATTTGTCTCCTACACAGGCTGTGTCATACCATCTTCTCGAAGAACTGGTTACTTGTTTTTTTTTAAAGGAGCCGGTTCCACGTGTACTCCAAGGCATGTCTGTATTTTTTTCGCGCAAATATTCGGAGAATTTGCCGCGCAGGACCAGTACCAAGTCATACACTGGTATAGTTTAAGCCAAAAGTTGATCCTACACTGAAACTAAGCACTGACGTGGCAACGCCATATTTTTTGGGCGCTTTTACCGCACCGGAAAAAAGTCAAAATGTCCACACGCCGTTTTTCGGAGATAGACCCTGAAATTTGGCACACACGTGTTCTGTAATATGAGCCCCTGCCAAGCCGTTGACGATTTTGTTTTGTTTGTTTTTCGTCCGCCGGAAATTTGGAATGCCCTATCTCTCAAGACCCAAATATCCAAAAAAAAAATGCAAAAGTGAAAATATCTGGCGCAAAAAGAACACGTGTTGGGCCAAATTTCAGGGTCTATCTCCAAAAACCGCCGAGGACACTGGAGGTTATAACTGAATTTGGGGCGATAAGCCTGAACCAGCCTCCTGTGGTAGTACCGCAACTATTAAATATTGTGTGTATAATACATTTTATTTTCTTCACTTTGCTTGCTATCCGACGATAAGCAAAAAAGGTGTGCAGCGCGCATTGCACATCTCAATGGATAAAAAAAGCACGCATAATAATAATTAAGAAAAATAACGTACTTCATCTAGAATCATATGATAACAAACACCGGCTGGGATGATCTTCGGAGCCGATTTTCTCTTGTGTAACCCTTTTAGAACTGCATTGTGCACTGATTCGAACTCCCGACCTCAACCCCATGTCCTGCCGTCGACGCCGCTTTGTTAAGGTATTACCGGTAGTAGTCTGTTGTGCTACTATTAGCAGAAAAACGTTAACCAATCGCCAACCCAAACTAAGCCTTATAACAGAAACATATATCCATACTATACCTCGGACAGATCATGATCTAGATCATCGATTCCCACTGCATGACCTAGATCTTTCAGGGCAGATAGATCTATTTCCTGATCTGTATGATCTATATCTTCTCAAGTTGCCGGGTGGGAGCCGTACACATCTGCATGATCTGTTAATAGCAAATGTATTTTTACTGGGATAGGATCTGTACGGTGCAGATCCTGCACAGACCATCTCAGAACGGCAGGATATAAAGTGTCTAGATGATCTATTAATAGATCATCATGATCTAGATCATGATCTGTCCGAGGTGTGAAAATAATATCTGAATCTAAAATCCGAAGTGATTTTTCTCCAAAAATGGGAGTGCGTCCAAAAGCGGTCAACCCTTTTACTACCCCAAAAAGCATCCCACACTATTTTGAAATAGTTTTGTCGCCAAACACCGTTTCCGGCTCTAAAGGGGTTAAGCCAGGTAGGGCACTCACAAATCGAAAATAAATGGTGGCCCTTGGGGAGATATCTGGTCGAGATGTTGCCTTAGACCGTAGGCGCACCGCCTCTTTCGGCGTTTGCACCCTCCTGCCCGTTGTCGAGACAATCAGCTTTGAAATTCGTTACCGAGAGGGTGGTGTGTTATCACCCGGGGTGGTATGCGGTGGTGTTAATACTACTTCTGTGCTGTGAGTGATCCAGAGTTGAGCTGGGTTTGTTTGTTTTTTGTCGCGAACAATAAATACGGCAGTACAACAAGTGAGTGCCCCGACTTAAGAGAGAGAGGTATAGGTTTGGGCCGAAAGTATTTTTCTTGCCTGCTAGTATAGCGTTCTCTCCTATTAATACCTGTTTCTGTTGCGAAACACTCGTAATCCAAACTGATTCCAAGTAACTCTATGTACTGCATATGCTATACTAATAATTATTGTTATGTTTTTTGCCATCCGACCATGTGCAGCGTGTGTCAATCGCAAAAAACGACGAAGAAACAAGAGCAGTAGAAATGAAAACGCGTAAAAGAACGGCATCGTCCCAAACCTCTTGGGGCACAAAAAGCCTCCGAAACCAACATGTTTTTTTTTTTTTTTTGGTTCCAGCTGATTTTTCCGCTCTTAACCGTGTTACCGTCTCCCTTTTGTCTTATCCTCTCTTTTAGGCCAGCGTACACACTCTGTAACAATATCGTCCCGGGAACTCTCGCCGTGTCGGCTGGGTTGAAACCCGGCACGGTTTGATCAGATGTTGAAGGTCTCTCGTATAGTAGAGCTTACCAACTCATACGAGAAAATGGTTGTCACACACTGTTTACGAGACAAAAGGGTGTAAGGGTACAAGGGTGGAGACACAGAGTATCCCCTGCAGGTCTGCCTATGAACCCTTTTACCACCCCAAAAACGAGTCCCACACTATTTCCAAGTAGTTTTGTCCCCAAAAACCGTTTCCGGCTCTAAAGGGGTTAAGCTAGTCCTTGGTGTTACTCACTTTCTTCCGGAGCTTCAGACGTTTTGGAGAAACAGAGCTTAATTATTCTTCCTGGAGCCTAGATGGCATCTGACGAAGAGGGGGGCTCTCGCCCCTCTAAATTCAGGTTGATCCCTAGTACAAAACGCCATCCAAACAATACCAAAACGGATCAATTACCTATTTCTGAAGTAATTACTGGCCTTTCAAGGTCGTACCATAACAAGAGACTAACGCCAACCAATGGTTGATTGGGAAGGGTAGCTTACCACTTATTTGAGAAAATGGTTGACACACCCTGTGTACGAGGCAAATCGAACTAACCCTAAACCCTAACCCTAAGCCTGAGCCAATCAGACGCAATCAACCACTGTTTAGCATTAGGCCCCTTTGTCTCGTAAACAGTGTGTGACAACCATTTTCTCGAATAAGCGGTAAGCTCTACTGTGATTGGATCTGATCGGCTTAGGGTTAGGGTTAGGGTTAGGGTTGTTCCAGATTTGGTTATTCTTGTTATGGTAATGGTAACATCGCCCCGGGATCGCCTCTGTGTAAGGATCAACAGGAGGATCGACTGAACTTAGGGACACGGGCGGTACAAGTAGAGTGGATAACATATTATACCGCTGCTCGTCTTCTAACAATACGGCAACCATCTGTCCAACAACACGTGCGTACGTACATATGACACGTAGTTGTGAACGGGTGAGGACATAATCTCCTCTCAATAAGGACTACGTTACACCCTTACGTATCCTTCATAAGGAGAAGACATGCTATACCCCCATCCCCACATAATTAACTATACAATCTACACCCCCTCAACCCCACAATACAAGCATCCGACTCTGTTCCCCTCACAATGGACTAAATATCCTTGTGTATCATTCCCGAATTCCATGGCCGATTAGATATTCTTCCCCTCAATAAGCACTACACATCCCCCATTAGGTTAAACAAAACACGTGTATATAGTACGCGCGATCGAAAGTATCCCACGCAGCTTGCAAAGTTGAGTTTCGACGAAATCCTCGATCTCACAGCTGACGTTCTTTTCTTTTCGTATACTAAAATACAAATATACAACGGGTACAAACCCTGAAAAAAAAACACACACACACACAACACACACAACACACACGACACGTTGTTTGTACGAATCCCTCCGTATATCACCTCCTCCCTGATCGCAAAAAGTAAAACCTGGTACACATCATATCATATGATACCAGTACGTATACTATTATCGCAACGCCTTCACTATTGGCGTCGTCGGCAGGATTACACCGTACGACGCACCCGCAGGTCAACCTCTCTTTTGTTCAACAACGTGCCCATGGGGAAAGAAAAAGGCCCACACCTTTTCGTTCGCCCCTTCCTGTGTTCGCCTTCACCTATATACGACGGTTGTATTCTGCCTGGAGGGGGGGAGCTTGCCACGAGTTTACGAATGAAGCGTGTTACGATAGAGGTATTGTTCCATGATGTTTTTTTTTCTGAGGCCTCGGCTCCTCGCTTTTAGGAGATCTCTCTGTACTTCACCCACATACTCTTTTTGAGTCAAACCGACCCATGCTACTAATAGTACGATAGAGGTGTTGTTCCATGATCTTTTTTCTGAGGGTCTTCACTTTAGGAGCTCCACATCACACCCGAAAAATGGTTTTAAGTAAACCCGGAAGGGCAGCCCGATGAGCGAACCCATAGACAAGGCATTAAACAAATCCTATTGCTAGACAAGATTGAGATTCGGACGATTTTGGGTTAAGGAGCTCCGTCATTC
>JAYJME010003722.1:0-11758 GCA_036873775.1 Costaria costata | reverse complement strand
TACGGCGCTTAGACGCTGTCATTGGTGAGACCATATTGGACAGACACACAGACAGACAGACAGACAGACAGACAGACGTGTTTTCAGGATTTAATAATAATAGGGATTACGGGGGACAATAGTAAATAGGACCAAATACTTTTAGCAAAAATAGGAAAACATGATGTTTACAGTAGGTCCTATTGTGTCCACAGTAGGTCCTATTAACTTGGACCAAATATTGTTCGCAAAAATAAGGAAATGTAAAGGTTTTGGTGTCTACGGTAGGTCCTACTGCTGTGTCTACAGTAGGTCCTATTAACTGTGGCCCCGCGCAATAGTAGGTTTCAGTCGTATGTCAAAAGTGTTTTTAGGTGGCATGTTGTCAGTTTTAGCCGGGGTATAAGGGTATCGGTAGGTCTTGCCGTAGTCTAAGCTAAGGGTACTGCCGTACCAGTTCGGAGTTAACTGGGCCCGGGTCCTTCTCGTAATGAAGTTTCTCAATGAAATAGATTCAGTTCCTTCAAGGAGCCCAAGACTTTCGAAGCACGTAATGAAGCAGACGGCGGAGGGGGACGGAATATAATTTGTTGACGGGGCTTCAGAATCCTAGCGAAATATACTGTCCCCGGTAATGTTGCGTGACAGGTCGAAAGCCGATCCCTGGCGGTCGCTCAGAGTTCATGAAAGAAAGAGAGAGTCATAGAAGCAACGCCAAACGGCATCAAGAAGAAGCGGGTATTCGTAGAGAGAAAGCTAATCGAAAAGGTCGAAACAAGTCGGCGAAGAGCAGCATCCGAGGTCTACGTCAAAGCATTTATCTGAACACAAGGGATGCTGTGGTGTACCCTATGATATCTAAGAGGATTGTATTGAAGACTAATGTTGTCGGTGGGACAAAAACAGCTAGTACTGCCTGTTGCCGTGTTTTGGCGTTCACGGAGTCTTTGTGTCAAAAGTTGAAAGGAGCGACCACCGACTCCCAGCGACGAAGACAATACCCCCATATTGGTAAACGTGCTCAAACGGCTTACACAACAAGTACAACGTCTACATGATCTGGTAGCAGGCTATGGCAGCTATGGTCAATCGCAAAACAGACACTCGAAAGCAGGTCGGGGGAAACCAGTTGTGGTTTGGGAATCGCCCGCTCTAGGAGTATCTACAGTAGAGGTACAGTATCTACAGTGGGACTATTCGAACGGCGCTTGCTAGGATAGGGCATGCCTTATAGCTAGCCGTATAGCTAGCCTTATAGCTAGCCTTTCAGCACTGTTTGGCGAAAACATTTATGACTAATTATTTTATTTGTTCGTGCTTTACAACAGTATTCGTGACTATGCGGCACATGTCTTACTCACGGGACTCCTCGACTGAATAGTCTCACCAGCCAACATCGTTTTGTTTTGGCGATATTATTCGTAGTAGACCCATTAATAACACATGGGATTGATCGTTCACCGGATTGACGTTTCATTTTTTATTTCAGTGTTTGGGCGAGGAAAAGAGCCCCCGTCACGCCTTCGACGTACTTTACAACATAATTCGGGTTCACCGTACAGTGTTTTGTCAACTCCGATTTTTGCAGGGATGCACATTATTTGTTTTTTCCTTGGCGCGTGCCGTGGAAATGACCACGGCAATCCCCACGGCGAAGACCACGGTCATCCCCACGGCGAGGCCCACGCCCATGCCCTCGGCTAGGTCCACGGCGAGCCAAGCTCCACGGAGAGGTCCACGATGAGACCCGCGGTGAACCCCGTGACGATGTCCATGGCTAGGCCCGTGGCGACGCTTGTGGCAAGGCCCGTGGCGAGGCCCGTATTCGGTGCCCCCCTATGGTATGGCTTATTCCGATCGAACTTGGTCCATCGTCCCACCCAAAGTGGGCCCATCCAATTGGTAATAGGAACCCACACACCGAGTGAATGTTATAAACCGAGAAGCGCGTGGCGCGGAACCACCCTATACCTGTCCGATGCGCGTAGCGCCTCTAGCCGTGGACCTCGCCGTGAACCTCGCCGTCGGCGTACCCATGGGTCTCGCCGGGGACGTGCCCGCCAGCTGGTGGTGCCGTGGACGTCGCCGTGGACCTCGCCGTGGGCTTTGCCGTGGGTGTTTCTGTGGCTGGCAGTGGCTATCTGTGGCTTCCCGTGGCTACCCGTGGCTACCCGTGGCCATTGCCGTCGTTTGCCGCGGCTATCCACGGCTTTCCACGGACGCAGCCGCGGACTGCCGTGGAGAGGGCCGCGGCATGCCACGAAAACGTCAAATAATTTACATCTGGTGATCTCCTGCTCCCTGTTCTTCCCGACACCGAACCGACGCGACATCTTGTCTTGCCCTTTTCGCGGCCTTCCACGATGCCGACGATACCTTAAAATGTGATTTGCCTCTTTAATCGCGTGGTTTTCCTCGGCGATCCGTTCCCTGCTGCCAGTAGCACACATCGGCAAGTTGCTCCATTTTAATCACTACCAGGTATACTGTTGTAGCTTGCCGAACGCTTGTTACCACCAGTGTACAGACAAAAGGATCCCAATAGCTAGAACGGAGATCTGCGTGCAGCATGTAATTCCTCGCGCATGATGCCGTTTAGGCTCTTCCGCTTCTGTGTGTGCTAGAAATCCGACAGGGGCTCAATGTTCAGTGCCTGTATGGCAACTTCCGTGCTGCCGTACTCGCTGCATAGGCGTGCATAGTTCCATCTAGGGTGGAGTGGCACCCTATCTTGCTTGACCGAGGAAGGTCCTCGTGCTTTCAACAACAATATTTTACTACCCCCCCCCCACCTTACCCCCCTCCTGCTGGGCGTCTGTTGGGTGTGCCCTTACCTTCAGGCCAACATGTCCGCCTCCTGACGCGACGCTTTCGTTTACAGCACCCCCCCAACGAACCAAGATTGCGCCTCACGATGTGTGTCTGCTCAGATTTTTTTGCTTTCACCCACGCCATCACGCGTCGGAGCCAATTTCGTGCGCCATTCCGGCCACTACCCGGTCGACGTTCTGCTCCGTCACGACTCAGAGTTTTGGCACGGAATGAGTTGTCGCTGGCGGGTCAAACACTTTATTTTTCAGGATTTTCAGCACTCGCCGATCTTGGGCAGGCAGGTCTCCTTGGTAAAGTGTGCTCTTCCTTCACTTCGCATGAATGCAGTTGTCCACCGCTGGGAACCCGTCCACGGAGTCTCTATACCGTCGCCGCCGCCCGTCACTACCCGTGCCCCTGTGCTGCGCCACGGCCCTCCCATGGTCAGTGAATGGAGCTGGTTTCTTACAAGTACCTCTCACCCGCCGATGGCGACTTCCTCTACACTGCCAGCGCGTCTCGACACAACCAGTGGTCCGCACTTACACATGCCCGTGATCACCTTCCGCATCGATTCCCCACACCTTCTCCATTCCAAGGTGTGTCTTGGGTCCAGCTCACAGCGCCCACGTATTTTGTGGCCGAAACCCCCAGCAACCCTACCCTTTCGAGAGCAAAACGGCGTCATCCTCCACTAGAATAGTACATCGCAGCAAACTTAAACTAACACCCTATACGAAGTGCCTCCCCGCACTCCAACCTCGCAATACCACCTTGCAGTCATTCCGAACAATACGATGTCTATGGCGTTCGCGCATTCGTCAACCATGTAAAGCCCAAGTGCATCAGCCCCCTTTGTCGGGATTACGTGCCCCCTGTTGACAAGGTCATGGATTCCTCGTCGAGGAAAGCCGTTTATTCTCGCTTGCCTTCCTCGTTTCTGCGGTTCCCCGTGCAAATGTCCACAAAGTCAACAATTTCCCCTCCATTTTTCTGTACGCCAGCACGGCTTCAGTTGGGCTCCGGGGCAGCACCACCGCGCGGGGGGGGCTCCTTCAAGGGGTGAACCACGAAGATGTGAAAGGAAAAATCACCGGTAGGTGCCCACCTCAACGGCGGCATCATTGTTCGGCTCTGACCGACACGGTGTCACGCGTCGTTAAAATTCCGAGGCTTCACACAACGCGTTCGGAAGAGCAATTTCAAGTTCTCCCTTCTCCGGAGCCTAACTCGACATTGTCAACGTCGACTTCTTCCTGCATGGCGTCTCCCCTGCAGCTGCTGTCTGCGTCGTGTTGCCGATAAAGGTGCTGCCTTTACCAACACGCCCATACTAAAGGTACTGGCGCCAGCGAAAATAAACTGCGCTCTTTCTTCGATAGCCTATGTTACGAATGCAAGGTCCTTTAAAATATATGTTTACACCTGTGCGAGTTGTCAATTCCCCCCTGGGACAAGGTGTTGAATTCACCTTTACGGGAAACATGAGACCCTGATCGTTTGCCAGTTCCTCAGCGAGCGACCCCTTCCTTCCTCTGAACGTGGCCTTCCTCGACCGCGGAACACCATCGTCGTCGAAACCATCCACTCCTCCAATTCCGACGGCACCGTTAGCCACGACGGGCCCCTGTGTCTCTCGTGTTCAAGGGGAGATATATACACAACCGCTTCCGGCCGCCCCATCGTCTCCATCAGCCGCGCAACCCGCTGCTACTATGTTGCTGGACCTCTGTCGACCACTCGGCTACTAGAATTGTCTAGGCTAGTGCGCCAACCTCCTCGTCCGCTGCGATCGCAAGGCCTTGGGACACAAGAGAACCCAACACGCCTGCCCATCACTGCCTGAAGCTCATCTCGGCATACCACACAACACCCTGGATTACCGCTGTGGCGCCCCCAACATTTATCACTGATTTTCTCTGCTGTTTTTCGTAACCTGCAACCAATTTTAATTGATTTGGACGAAACCGCCCAACCGTAAGAGTCTACGTTGCCTGTTTCTGTTTTTTTGGTGTATTACTTCCTGCAGGCCTCCATCGCTTGGCGCTTGCTTGAGTGTGCTTGCTCTCCTCACGACTAGCTCCGAAACCAGTATGCCGCCACACTTTTCGTCGTCGATTGCGGTTGAAGTTTTGTCGTCACGTGCTAGGCACTGCGACTACAGATGTTTCCTGCGCTTTCGAGCCCTTGGTTGCCTATACAAATCTACTTCACTACCAAGATTCCGCCACAGACTCATCTCACGGATGGACGGACCCCACCCCCCCTCCTTGTGACAATGTTGAGCTGGAGACAGTACGGTGGAGACACGGTCAGAACTCCCAAACGCCCCACAGCGTACGCTCGCTGTAGGAAACGTGGGGTTGACAACGTGCAAGTGTCCGACAGCCTTTTGGGAAAATTGTCGAAGGTACCAATCGCCACAACTTCCACGCAGCGTTGGAGTAGATGCTGGACCTCGCCACGTCCTTCTAAACTGCGCCTGGCTTACGTGGAGCTACGAAGTATACGTACAACAAGCAGATGTGGCCAAGGCAGGTGTGCAAAAAAAGGTGAACCGGCACTACGTACTGAGGGGGGGCATACAGTAGTGCCGATACCAGCACTATAAGAGGCAATCTCACAGCAGTACAGCGGGGGCTGTTGTTAAGAATCGTCAAGTTGGCGTCCAAGCTGAAAGTGTTGTTCGTGTGCCCCCGCCAGCAACATTTCGGACATTGAAAGAACACGCGCAACCGATCTATTATACAACTTGAAAAACTGAGCATCAGCTACTGCATGCATAGGTCTATAGGTCTAATTCACAAACACCGGTTAATTCTTAAATGGGCTACGAATAGAACACGTGCGCTCGAAGTATCACGCAGCTTACAAATATGAGATGAGTATCAACCATTCAACTATAACTATAAGTGAAATCAGTAATCAGGACCAAATCGGGAAATAAACATAGTGGAAATTGGTGGTTTTTGTGTCCGTCGTTGGTCTTCTTACTGTGGTCTATTACCATAATAGGAATTATTTGATAGTCGATCTCACAGCTGTCGTGTTTTTGTACTTTACCGTAGTGTTTTTAGCGACTTTATAAAATGATACCAGGTACAGTACCTGTGCTGTAGTAACTCTTTTTTTTTCTCAGCTCAAATTCCAACCGCTTTCAGCGTTTCTGGTTTTTTATTTTCTACCGGTATGCATCACGAGAACCACATATCACGCCGACATTCAGGTCAGCCGCAACAGATTGTTACTACCACCATATAGTATTGTGCCTGGTACCTTGGATGGGGGGTTATATATATACTCTCTTGAGCCCTCCAATCAACAATAATGCGAAGGGAATACCTTTCTCTACGTCCGGCTGAAGCCACAATCTGCTGCATTCACCATGAGCTTGTGCTTTTATTTTCTTTTCTTTTTTTATCATCACTTTTACTTTCCAGCTCAACTCGTATCATACCTATTATATTATATGAGGTTTTACCCTCAGCGTCATTCCGGACTAGCCGCAGTCACAGGTGTCTTCCCTTCTCCCCCCCGGTACCATATGATACGTGTCTTCATTTGTATCGCGCATAGGGTAGGGTGCATGCAGCATTCCTACTGCTCGTCGAGTTTCATCGATTTTTTGCTAACTCACGCTCTCGCGCGTTTCGCTACTGTAATCAGTTGTATGCAAGCAAAGGTCCCGACGAGTATGCGCACTGGGTGATAATTGAACCCACGAAATTTTGATTGTAGTAGGCACGAGGACAACCTACCAAGCCACCGGGAACGCCGGCTATACTGTATTATACTGCTGTACGGTGAAAAACGAAACGACACCAACGTAACTCAAAGTTGCAACAATCAAACCTGGCACACAGTCTACGTAGTATATAAGTGAACAGCAGCATTATCAACACTACGCGGATCAACTCGTCCCCCACTAGTGGGCCTACATCTCCGCGTTGCGGGCATTGGGAGTCAGCGCCCGTCCCGACCTCCTCGCCCCCTCCTGTTGTTGCCATGCCTCTATCAATAGCAGCACCCATGGCCCAACAGCGGCGCCCTCACAGCCTTGCTCTACGGTTCCAACGGAAAATTTTAAGCTGTTCGTGCTTCCATCAGTGTAGAGTATGACGCGGTAGCCATACCTGCTCACAGAACTCAGGTGTGCTCTACGCCTGATTAGCCCCCCGAACCAACCCAGTCGCAATCTTACAAGCACCCCACATCCACGTAGTAATGACTTGATACTAGCTACCCTTGATACGTAGCTGATCTAGAGCTGGCGGCCGAGGCGGCTGAAGGCGAAACAGAGATTTGCGTTGTACTTTGAACAGACATCAGACACACATCAAATACAGCAACACAGCATATACCGGCGTATGCCAAGGACGCGTCATAGCTGCTAGCTCGTTCGCGTTGTGTTACCGATCCACCCCTCACACGCCCACGCACAACTGTCTACCAGGTACGCACTACGCGCCACGCCCGATCATCTGATGTCTGATCGTCGGACGGTGTGCGGCGGGTGTTTTACCGGTTGGGTGTGGACCTGATCCCAAAACAGAAATGCCCATCCTTTCTTGATGGAACTCCTCATATTTGCTTTCTTGTGATGTTGGGCTGTGCAACCTGACAACCTGACTTTCTCAGCTGCTACCATGGAGGCCAAAGCACTGGAGCATGATGTGCAGAAGGCGTGCGTGCTGGGTTCGGGGGCATTCGGGACGGCTTTGGCGCAGTTGATGGCCAGGCAAGGTGTGCCGACAACCGCATGGACGCGCTCCCAGGATGTCACCGACCTTATCAACAGGTGATCAACACGAGTATGATACCTCGTACAGCAGCATGGTTGTCCTCTGTTGTATCATACACTTTCGAGAGTTCAGCGGTGTCCACAATAACTACCTGGTAGTCCACAAGGCAGTCGTTATAGATGTGCGGCAGAGGGCTGGGGCATCCGGTGGGAGATGAATGAGCTAAGTGTATTTGGCTGCAGATGTGATAGTACCGCATTGCAGTGTAGCTTCCTACATGATACGTACGGGGTAGACCGGTAGACCTGGCACGTATCCACAAGACCAGCTGTCCAGGATTCAGTAGAAGACTACCCACAGGGGGAGTTGCTTTCGTGAGAGCCTGTGCGACGTAACGTAATCGATGCGTGCAAGACGAAGAATGCTCACACATGCAAACGCTTCTCGCCTTGCTGTCGGTGTCACCCGTCTGTGTGCCCAGTTCACACGAGAACACCCCGTACCTGCCTGGCCTGAAGCTAAGCGAGCTGATCGTGGCGACAACAACCGTTGCAGACGCCACCGAGGGCGCAGGCATCGTCTTCGTCGTCGTGCCAACTCCCTTCGTCAGAGGTCAGGCTATGCTCATATCATACCTATCAATAGTAGCTAGCAACCTCATTACCAGTGTCAGTATGGTACACGGGAAATTGCTTTTCTTGCGACGGCGTGTTTAGTGATGTATACCTGGTACGAAGTACTGTCGACGCGAGTCGACGAGGGAAGAAAGTGCTCACCCCTTCTCGCGATAATAATGCAAGGCGCGTGCCGCAGTGGGGAGGGGGGAGAAGAGCCTGTTATGTGCTATGTGACCCCGGATCTGAGTTACGACTAGGATGGAGCGAGAAAGGAAGGGCGAAGATAATAAATGGGACGGACAAAAAAAAAAAAACTACTGTACAAGGTACCAGGTACGTACTACCGGTATAGGGTACCAGGGCACCAAACCTATTGCTGCTGTTGTTATGGTCATACCCGCCCCTAAATACCCGGGCTCATCAACAGTGTATACCTTGCCTATTGGTATCATACTGAGCACACCCTTGCAACTTTCATGGCGAAAGCGTCCTGGTTGGTACCATCGTGCAACATGTGAAGCAACTGATGTCAACAGGGCTAAGGTTAGTATCATACCTGTGCAGCAGTAGCAGTAGCAGTAGGAGTAGGAGTGGTATTGATCACGACGTGAAGCACTTGATGTCAACAGGTGTCACCAGGTGGAAGCTTTACTGTAGTCCTAAGCTTGGAAGTTCTGACAGAGTTCAGCGGCACAGCCAAGCGAACTACGAGTGAGTGCTGCCCGATATCTTGATTCCTGAGGATGGTCTTTGATTCCGCCGCAGAACAAACAACAAACACTACGTACTATAAATATATCCAGTACTAAACAATGCTTGTGAAATGGGACTGCTCTGAGCATCGAAACAGCCATCGCCAAGATGAGGAAGTCGCGTGACGGGCCGCTTCGCTATGCATACTGGTACATATGATGTGTACCAGGTGTGTGCTGTGCTGTTTTTCACGCTAGAGTACCAAGGCGAGAGGCGCGCCGCACACGATGCCCCCCACCCATACGGTAGTGCTCGCCGTTTCTTGCTCCTCACCGCGCCACTGCTGCTGCTGCTGCTGCTGCTGCTGCTGCTGAATGCTTCATACCCCCGACGCTTTGCTTGCTGCGTGTTGCGTGTCGCGTATCGCGGGCCGTGTGCCTTTAGACTTCATCGTGAAGCACAGGGACAGTCTTCCCACTGGAGTTCCGATCGTGGTGTGCTGCAAGGGAATCGAGAACGGATCGCTGCTGACGCCTTTCGAGATACTCGAGGAGGAGTTGCCAGGAAAGGTACGTCACCCACCCGTTGCCTCTTACCAGGTACCGGTACCTGGGACGTGGCATTTCAAGAGCAAAGCGAGACTGCTGAGTGTCATCACCCTCAGGCCTGTAGCGCCTTGCAGGGCTAAGTCAGCCGCCCCGAGTGCTCAGTGATCTGTCGATACTTGAAATATGCCGATACTTGAACTGTTTCGATAGCTGAAACACGTCGCGGTAGTCATTGCATGGTAGTAGTGAGACAGAACATAACGTCGATTTATCTCGTTGCCGATGGTTGGCATGTCCCTGTCGTAAATATCATACAGTAGATACCATAGACAATTCGGCGAGTCTCTCCAAGCTTGCGTCGAACGTGGACAGAACACCGACATAAGGCGGTCTCCTAGCGGAATAATCGACGAGGGCATCGAATAGGGAATGATGCACCCGACAGACGATAACAATGAAAGGCAAGGACCAAAGACCGGGGTAGAGGAGGGCGGTGGGGGGGGGATGGAGAAGGGGGGATCTGACAGCCACGGATGTAAGTACGGACGTAAAAGTCAAGGCCGGTGTGGTAGTACTTAGGCCCTAGCCTTTAAGGCTCGATTTTGGTCTAAGGCACGTTTTAAGGCTCATGCACGCACTTTTCTGTGGAAAAATACTTGAATTAGTGTGGAATATTTTTGGCAGTGCCAGGTGCTTGCACTTGCCGTGATGACGAGTATCATCTCAAAAATGACACTTTTCGACGGGACTGCCACAAGTAGGGGGGAGAGTCTATATATTTGGAATCCGCTTTTGGCGCGCAGAGAGATACATTTTTTTTCCGAACAGGGCTTAGAGCGACTAGAGCCCCTACCGTATCCCCTGATTTAGGGAGTTCCAGCCTAGCGGCGTTGTTTTCGGGCAAAAAATAGCCATTAAGGAAGGATTCAAGGCTCAAAACAGCTCTTAAGGCACCCGTCTTCGGAAAAGGGCGTTAACCCTTTTACAAAAATTATCGTTCACTATTTCCAAGTAGTTTTGTCCCCAAAAACCGTTTCCGGCTCTAAAGGGGTTAAGGCATTGTTTAACAAAAGCCTTAAAGGCTAGGACCTGGTACGTAGAACGGAAATCAATTGACCAATCGATCAACCAGTCAATCAATCGACCCACCGATCAAACAAGCTGTCATCCAACCGGTCAATGAATCTATCACCCAACCAACTAACCAATAGATGGCGAAGATTGTGCATAATGTGTGTGGGCGGGTAACGGGACCGCCTTTCTCAGTACGTTTAACCGCGTAACCCCTTCGGGACTGCTCCCCCATTCGGACGAAAAAAATACTTGGAATCAAAGGCAAATATACAGTATATTTCTGTGTAGTAATGCAGTAGTAAAAGGGTTCAAGACTGTGGAGTGTAGTAGATACAGGACACCAAATACTCGGCAGTTGTTGTACTTTGTATTTTTTCTGTATGGTTCGTATGCTTCGAAATTAAGCTGGCGTTCTCGGTGATGAGAGCGTCTACGCCCCTGCCCTCATGCAAGAAGCGAAAAGTGATCCGAATTCAGTGTCCGGACCCACGGCGTAAGCAAAACAAATGTCGGTAAATGGTATTTACTGCAGTGGAAGGGTGCGTCAGCGGACCTAAAGGTAACGCCACAGCAGCCCCTGGATAACACACCCGCCATTGTACAAACTTAAACAACTGAATATCAACCATTAAATAAATCCCACTGGTCTAAGTGACCGCTGACATCTTGACGCATACAATTCATATGATAGGGATATAGCTAGGTGACTGAATATCAGCCATTAAATAAATAAATGTGTCTAAGTCACAGCTGCCGTCTTGACGCAAGGTGATAGGGGTATAGCTAGGTATAGCCTTACAGCACATTTTGGCCAGTAACTGTATCAGCTATTAATATTAAATACATAAATGCGTTTAAGTCACAGCTGACGTCTTGACGCGTATAAGGCTTTGTAGCTAGCCTTATAGCTAGCCTTATACCGTAGAACATTTCGTCCAGTAGACTCTCTCGAGTAAGGCAAGTCCTTACATAGTACTGTAGCCTACCAAATCAGTACCCGTTTTGTCGCCAGTATATTTCGATGCATACCTATTAATAGTAGACCAGGGAACGGTCCATCGGGTTGCCCTTTCATACTTTTTTTTCGGTCGGTTCTTGGGTAAATGTGAACAGCTCCTGAGCCGAGCAGCCATAGAAACAATAGGTACACTATTGTGTTATAGACTACTTTGAAGTACTACAATAGTGTTAAACGAACACCGTGGCAGGCGTCTGGTATTTTGTCGTATTTTTCTACCAACCCTCCCCTGCCCCGGCTTGTTTCCTCCTCCTCCCGCCTGCCCGCCCGCCGCCG